>WURV02172091.1:0-31303 GCA_011762755.2 Epimenia babai | reverse complement strand
ATGCAATTTATTCAATCTGCTTTTGTATGTGTTACCCCAAATTTCTGTACAGTAATATAAGTATGGAAATATTAATGTTGAATAAAGCATTTCTAAATTATATGCAGGTAATAAATATTTACAACGATATGCAATAGATAAATTCTTAGTAATTTCTACTGCAGATATTGTAATCAATAATTATATAAAATGTGCGACTGCCATTTACCACCGTGATAAAGTTTTGTTAGTTGTTTGACACTTCATTATTGGAATATTGAATATCCACAGAGGATTAATAAAGTACCACTAAAATAAAAATATTTTACATAATGTAGATATTGTCTGTAATAAAAAACGAACACTTTTAATTTCCATGTTTTATTCGAGAATAGAAAAATGTCCGTAATTCAAGCCAACCAGGGTTTCATATATTTCTTGGGAAAAAAACTCCACTCAACAACAGCTGATAGAAGATAGACAACTAAAATTACTATCGTACGAAAAAGGCCCAATTAATTGAAGGCGTTACATGCGACTGTCGGATTCAGAGACTATGTATTCTATGATAAAGATCAGCATAATACATAATGTGTCCCGTTTCCTCGTTATTTACACAACGCCATAAAAGTGAACGTTGAGGTCGTAGTTTTCAGATCCAATTAACAACGTCGCTTTGAGGGTATACGCGAGGGTCAGTAGGGATGAAGAAGATAGCTAATCGGAAGGTATCGCCTCCATTGTTGCCGCCGTGTCGAGTCTGCGGAAGTAAGGCCACCGGACTGCACTACGGCGCGAACACCTGTGAAGCTTGCAAGGTATGGGAGCGGATAGACGATCACCTAATAACCCACCAAATGCTGAACTGAATCTATCCTCCTAAAACTCTAAAATACGTAACCAGTTGGAAAACAAATAGCATCATGATCTGATCTCAGTGCCTGTGATCACATTCCTAATCTCAGTGTCGTAGATCTAATCCTCAATCTGTGTCGCAGATCTTATTCCAGATCTCATACTACGTGTAGTTGATCAGATCTTTAATCTATGTCAAGTACATTCGATCCTAGGTCCACGCGTAGTGAATCCTAAACTATTCCCCGTGTAATGGATCAGATCCTCGGTCTACGTTTAGTGCATGCGATCATCAATATACGTGTAGTCCGATCTTTGTTCACCGTGTACTAAATCCCACCCATTCCACTAGTAATGAATAGAAATTTTATGCAAAGAGGTGAAACATTTAGTAACTGAGATTTGGGGACCGCCGCAACTCACTCTAGGCTTGGGTCCACGATACCAATCACACATTTCACACAGTTATGACGAACTATTTATATACAATAGTGGTTCCAACAACAATATAGCTGCGATGAGAAGAACGATGAAATTATTATATCAACTGTATCCAATATTTTGTCATCATGCCCGTTCAATGGCAGGGTTTCTTCAGTCGCGGCATGGTCGAGCATGTCAACTACATATGCGTGGGGTCGGGCAACTGCGAGGTCTGGTCGGGCCGATATCGTCGCAAGAGTTGCCAGTACTGTCGTTATCAAGCGTGTCTTCGTGTTGGCATGTCTAAACACGGTAATGTCCCCTAATAGATATGGTCGCTTGGTCTCACTTCAAACTTGCCTTTTTGACATTCCACCGCTCTTCGTGTTTAACAATATTTTATGTGGTTACTTGACATAGAAGACAACTGTATTGGTGTGGTTTATACAGCGCCTACCGCATTTCAGCTATAAAGACCGGGCGTTACACGCAGAAAAAGCGGGAGGCCGACAAGTCCGAGGTGGAGAGTTTGCACGAGATGAAACTGACGTCATCACCCGCTTCCCTAGACGACTCATCGTGCAGCGTAATTGGACCGTCGCTAGTACTGGACACCATGCACGGTGCTCCGCGAATTGACGAAAGGATAACTAATGACGAGGGTGGTATCCGGAGTGATGTCGCTTTAGATGGCGATGTTGCGAAGACTCGCCGAAAGCCGCAAGTCTACCTCGATGGTTTCAGCAATACTAATATGTGTCCAATTTCCCCACTAAGTAACAAAACATGGGTCAATTCAATTAATTCTAATTCCAAGAACGATAACCCAAATCCTGTGTCATGTGATAATATTGATATTGAATCATATGATTTAGAATATTGTTTGGATAGCAAAAAGGCACTTATGAGCCGTGGTAATGATCAATTACACAGAAAGGGTGCGATAGGCAAATACAATGAAGACAATGGTCAAAATGCCCCTCATGATATGACAAGTAACGAAGATAGTATCATAACAGCAGCGACATCTGTTTTAATCGGAGATGTGTTCCAGAGTCCAACTCAATATAGCGATGCCTTTTATCGAGATTATGAAAGTAGCGAACGAGATGGTGGCCGCGTAGCTCTAGGTTGCAAGACGATTTCAATGGACGCAAAGAGAAAGATATTCCGAGAGGATTTAACCGAAGACGAAAATCACTACAGGGAGTCCGGCCATGAAGAAATGTCCAATCATCCGTCCAGACAAAGGTATTCTGCAGATTGCATACAATTATTAGGCGATAAAAAGACGTCTCTTAGTCAAGATAAAGGTGAAACTGCGAGCCTAGATAACGTGAGAATGACGCATTTTCAAGAAAGTCCGCCAACGCAGTCTGGTACGTGCGTAGTAAAGCAAACACCAAGCAACCGATGCGAAAGTATGGCCTTGTCAGATATGGACTCATGTCCTTTTACGCATGTGCGAGAGGTGGGGCAGGTGTCAGGAATAAATGCAATTCCAGATAAATCCGAACTATCTACCGTCTACAAGCAACCTCTAAAATTCTCGTTCATTGACGAAAAAGACAATAACGGCAAGCGAATATTAACAACGTTTCCAAAAAAGCGAGATTTTTACTCGGATGCCGGTATAAATTCCAATCACGAGGTCTCACACATGGGAAACTTTGAAGAATTTCAACGATACGTGTGCGAGCCAACCCTCGCAACATCCTCAGTCATTTGCAGGTGCGACAGAAATCAGAACGCGCGAAAATATTCGACAATCGGAACAAGTGATATGAGCGCAGCTAACGACCCAATTGTCATCTACAACGACAGAATTAATTTCGTTGACAGCGAGTTACAACAATTTCGCGCCGAAGCATGTGCGTCGTTTTTGAAGAACAATAAATTTCTAGAATTCATCTACGACCCAGCATATCGCAAATATCAAGAACAGATATATGTAAGTTATTATAACTGCAATTCTAATCAGACACGTAAAGAATAAAAGAATAGAACAACCCTTCCGAAAGTTACTTCCTAACAAACCCTGGTTCATTACAGTTATAATATAAGAGCATGTCAAATAAATTTATCGATATCTTTATAATATTTTAATCTTTGGTGCGGCCCTAACCCCCGACCGTCGCACGATCGGTCTCGTTCACCACCAACTGACATACATTTGTAGATTTATCTTTTTCCATGTATCAAAGTACTACATCTTTTGGTCATACTGACATTTTTGCTATCTCTGCCTGCTGTTACTATGAACCACTACAATATGGTTACCTTTCTTTAACGTAATATGTAAACCTCCCTTTAACGTGATACATAAATTTGCCTTTGACAATGGTTGAACCGCCCTCTAACGTAATACTAAACTTCCCCTCAAAGTCATACGTAAACCCCCACTGCCACCCTTTCAACCTAATACGCGTATCTCCCTATTTGCGTGATACCTTAACGTTCCTTTAACGTCATACCTGAACGTCCCTGTCAAGTGATAGTTGAGACACCTCTTCTTTATACATTATACCTGAACCGCCCCGTAAACGTAATACTCGAATAGCCTCCTAACATAATACGTGAACCTCCCTACTATTAACTCTTATTACTGTCTCTATTTGAGAGATGAATACCTACGATTACAAACTTACAGGAAGACAACAAGCTCGCGCTGCGCATGTTCGGAAGTTTAAGGCCTATAGCCGTAACGGAATACCAGAAAATCTACAACGAGACTGGTATGGACATAGACGAAAGAGAACCGAAAAAGCTGCGTGCACACATGAACTTTATGTGGGTACTGGGGATGGCGCAAACATTCCTCGTTCAACTCCCCGGATATCTCGAGCTCGCTGTGCACGACCAATATCTCATACTAAAAGGTCTTTATCGCTCCGTCTTATATGGTTTCATTTCCGCGTATTGTGCCACTAATGCAGCCATAGAAAATTTTTTTAGTTGTATCAATTTTTAATTTGCGTAATATAACCAGATGAGATTGGTAACTTTGTAAAATTTGCGAAAGCCTCACAAGTTATTGAATACAAAAATCTATAAATTTAGACGTGGACACTGAAACTGTTATCTATGGTGTTAGCTAAATTCTTTGCATTAAGACGTTGTGTAGGGCTTACTGTAATAATTGGTTGCGAAAATATTTTTCTATATTCTTTTCTAATTTTATATTATTATCAGGACTTCATCTTTTTATATGATAAACGGTTTTTTGTGCGTCGTCGAGATTTCGACATTTCATATCAATAAAATGAAAATATCTTTGCATAAGCACATCTTCCCGATCCGTACTTATTAGGAGGTACTTGATATGTACTTGTCATCGGCATAACGTAAAGAGCCTCTACACCATCTGCAAACTCAAATATATCTATTATTCCGTTGGCGCTTTGGTCTATTCTCCCGTCTCGTTTCCTTTCTTCTCCCGCGTCCTTTCACTTGCTCTCTCTCTCTCCTTCTCTGCCTCCCCCTATCTCTCTCCCCCCTCTTCCTGCCCTCTCTCATTTCTCTCTCCATCCCCTTCTCTCTCTCTTTTTTTACACTCTACACTCTGTCTGTCCCTCTGTCTCTCTTCTACACTCCCTCTACTCCATCTTTTCTCCTTCGGTCTTCTATTTGCCTCCTCTCTAAGTAAATAGGTAGATTTGGCATATCCCGCACTTTAAAGCGGCTTGCACCGCTTGGCAAACGACGGTTTGCGAGGACTCACAGAGAGCTTGGCAGCTCTATAACACACGCCGGATAAGTCACTCGTAAATTTACATTCACAGTGCATACATATTAATTTGCGTTGCCACAAAGAAATTCCACCGGTACTTATTTATGGCCAAGTCGACCAGAACAATCGGGATAAAGTACCTCTCCCTCTCTCTCTCTCCCTCCCCCTCTCCCTCTCCCTCTCCCTCTCCCTCTCCCTCTCCATCTCCCTCTCCCTCTCCCTCTCTCTCTCTCTCTTCGTTGTCTGCTTTCTCTTATTCCTCTCTCCATATCTCTGTCCACTGAGTCTTCCCTTAGTTTCTCTTCTCCCTCTCCCCCGCCCCCATCCGCGTCCTCCTATCGTGTGTCTGTGCGTGTTTTTGGGTCCATTCAATTCACAAACGTACTGGATGCAAACTTTTTCGAGTTATGGCCGTGGTTTTTGCAGGGTCGCACATGTTACTCGAAGCCATCTTCAGCTATCGCGGCACTCACATCGAGTACGAGCTTATTCCTGATTTCACCGGTCAATGTCGTAGCATTGATCAACCCATGTGCAGTTTTCGTGATTACGACCGCTCCTTCCTCTCCGCTGCCGATAAGCTGCAGAAACTCGGCGCGAGTCTCGAGGAAGACGCATTGATGAGCGCCGTGTGCACGTTTATGATAGGTAAGTTGACGCGCGCACGTGCAATTTTATGATAGGTGAAGTAATAAACGCGTGGCGCGTTTTTATAGTAGTAAAATAACGAACGCGGGCGCGCGTTTATGACAGGAAAGGGGACGAACGCGTCTGCAAGTTTATGCTATGTAAAATATGAACCCGCGAGGGAATTTATGATAGGTAAGAAAATCAACGCCTCTGCACGTTTGTGATAGGTTAATTAACGAACGCTTGTGCGTGTTTATCCTACATAAAATATCGAACGCGTGCACGCGTTTGTAACTGAGATAACGAACGCATGTGCATGTTTATGATAATGCGTTGGACTGGCATCAAGGCCTGAGTAAAAAAGTAGGTAACGGACGCCATGTGTGCGTCCTGATGGGAGTAACGACCTCTATACGTTCGTTTAGGAAAGCAACGCCATGTGGACATTTACGAAAGTAATCGACTATATACTCTAAACGATGGCCGCTCTAATCACTAGACAATGAGAAAATGACCAGTTTTACTTCTAGTATATTGCTGCATGCAAAACCACATATTTTCTATCCGTCACAGAATCAAACATACTATTCTTGCAGAAAATTACGAGTTAGAGAACCTGGCGGCCGTACGCAGACTCCTGAATATCAGCATACGTTGTTTACGCCAGGAGCACGAGCGCACAAGGGGAGATAACCACGAAAGAGTATTCGAGGAATGCTGGAGGCTGCTTGTGGAGTTACGGGAACTGAAAACAGTGTACGACAGATATTTGTCGGTGTTAAAACACGAGTGGCCCGAAATGGCGAAGAGCCCGTTAGTGCTTGCGTACACATAGGAAAAACGGACAGCGGCAGTGCGCAGACTCCTAAATATCAGCATACGTTGTTTACGCTAGGAACACGAGCGCACCAGGGGAGATAACCACGACAGAGTATTCGAGGAATGCTGGAGGCTGCTTGTAGAGTTACGGGAACTGAAAACAGTGTACGACCGATATTTGTCGGTGTTAAAACACGAGTGGCCCGAAATGGCGAAGAGCCCGTTAGTGCTTGCGTACACATAGAAAAAACGGACCTTATTTCCGGAATGTACTGCAATTATTACACAGTGATAGAAGGAACCCAATTGCAAAATTACAACCGTGATTTATTACAGTTTAACAGTTTAACCTCTATGCCTTAATCACCAAAGGAAAAACTGGAAAAGGCGAGGTCTTGGTGCTACTTTATAATTAAATGTCACTCGCACGTGCCTTTTTATATTCTTGAGGATTTTTGCGATTTTTGTTATAAACTATTCGACGGTAACTCTTTCTGGAGATTCAAGAACGAAAATGTTGCTCACTTCCTGTCGTTGAAGGCTAGGGATGAATACCTGGGTTGTGCTGATTCGATCCGCAACCTCCCGCGTGAAAGACATCGCTTCTAACCACCGAGCCATTCGCGCCAATGAACTGTTTACCGTGTCAATTTCTTGTGCTGTTTACAAGCCTAATATATTTACGAATTACAGAAATGAAATTTAATTTACTGAAGGTTGTTATATTAAAACAAGTTCGGTACAGAAGTAGACCGAATTGTAACAAGATCATTGGATCAGTAATTATTTTATTTTCACCGTTTGATGAAATATTCCTTTACTGAAAAGAGCAATTCGAGTTCTTCGTTGTTATGATATTCATTTTATGAATATATAATTAAGACATGTACGGTAACTGTGATGTCTGCGCTGTGATACATCGATAAATTTCCTTTGAGTGGATAAATAATACGCAAAGTATAACCGCAAAGTTATGCCTATCTTTTGATTTGAGGAATTATTCATACTTTATGCGTCAAAAATTACTTAGCATTATTGACTTGCTAAGAATGATTAATGTATTGTAATGATTTAATAAACAAATTGACGTCGGTCACAACATGGTCTGTTGCGTTTCTGAGTGTCGGTCGCACAACAAACTAAAAGTTAAAAAAAACAGACTGGCGAAAGGGAAAGTGATAACGCATAAAAGAGGTGTTAGCACATGAGGGGAAGGGGTTAACACACAAAAGGGTAAGATGTTAGCGTATAAAAGGGAAGTTGTTAGTGCATGTAATCTTGCCACATTGTACTTATACGAAATTTAGGGGTACAGTTAGCGCAGTGGTTAGAACGTTATAATTTGAATCCAGAAGTCCCTGGTTCAATTCCTGCTCTAGCCAGTAAACTAACTGGGGCGTTTTAGTAGCAGAAAGCGCCCTGAACCTGCCATGTGCTCATGGCGGTCTGGGTAGCCCTTGCAGTGGGGTTCTGCTAGGGCTTTTATCTTCAGGCGTTGCTGAGCTTCAGATTCTCTATAGATGGTCTCCATGTTGCTCACCATGTCGGCATCCCATGGTAAAAAATCATTAACTATCATGGACTTAGCGGAGTGTGCGACATGTGTTGCCCGTCTGTAGACCTTTGGAATCAGTCGCGTGAATGGAAGGTCAATTTTCTGCGTAGCTCAAAGGTTATATTTCTTCGATGTTTTACCGTGTTTCTTGCTCATTCGATAATTTTTTCACGAATCAATGTTTTTGCGAGGTCGATCTCGGTACCTCTCACCCGAAAAGCCGCAATTGTAAGCACTGCATCACTAGCGCTAACAGGCAACGGACTGATTTGAGAGTCGCAGAAAAGACCTCATGGAAAATGAGAAAAATACAAAAAATACAAACAGGCTGCGCGGAGAATGGATAAAAATGCAAACATACCGCGTGGAGAATGGATAAAAATGCAAACAAACAGCGCGGAGAATGGATAAAAATACAAACATACCGCGTGGAGAATGGAGAAAAATGCAAACAAAGCGCGTGGGGAGTGGAGAAAAATACAAACAGATCGCATGGAGAATGGAGAAAAATACAAAAAACGTGTGGAGAATGGAGGAAAATATATGCAGACCGCGTGTAGAACGGATAAAAATACAAACAGACCATGTGGACAATGGAGAGAAATTCAAACAGATCGCGTGGAGAATGGAGAAAAATACAAAGAAAAAACCGTGTGTAGAATGGAGGAAAATATATGCAGCCCGTGTAGAACGGAAAAAAATACAAACAGACCGTGTGCAGAATAGAGAAAAATACAAACAGATCGCGTGTAGAATGGAGAAACACACAAACACGAAAATATCATAAGCCTTAGCTGGAACTCGTACCCACGACCACCAAATAATTTGTCCTGGGTAAAGCACCCGATCGAACATTAGGTAGTGGCGAGTTCGAGGCCCACGGAAGGCAAATACAGTCCTTTCTTCCTTGCCAAAATATGCAGTTACCTAATACAGGAATATGATATAAAAAACTAAGTGCGATATTGAAATTCTTGTTGCCCCTCTTTAATTATAAATGCGAGCCAATAAATTTGCATTTCCTTTTCTGTTTGTATCGCGCAGTGTGAGGTCAAACTTTGTCACCGACTATCATCAGAGAATAGTTCTTCATTCTCTTCATGCTATCGTTTGCTACAACGGCAGATATGAACATAAACGAACACCCCGACCCATTTGAATGCCCAACACCAATAACGCGTGACGACTAACGACCCTATACCACCGTACATCATTCCCCTTCACTTCATACACTCCGATCTACGCCCCACCCCCACGGCCGCCATGATTGATGTTCTATTGCTCGGTTGCCCAGAAATTGCAGATCAACTGGCGGAACAGCATCCAATTTTCCGCCCTCCTTTCATCTCTTAATCGCTTTTCACGGGAGACGAGGTTATTCCCGGTATTAACCAGATTCAAGCGAGATTCTTCGTTATGACGGAACGATTCAATATAACCATAACGCGAAAGATTTCATCTCTTCTTCGTCAATCGAAATTCTACATAACCAAGAATGGTACAGTAATTGACATTTATTGATTAAAATTTTCCACCATATATCCATAGATTACGGTGTCTGCTGTCGATTTGGCCACATCGTAATTGACGTAAGAAAAAGTAACACTTAAAGACTACATGATTTTAGGATTAACACAAGCTTTCGTACACCACATTCATTTATCGTCTCGTTCAATTAGCGGGTGTTAGTGACACCTACTTCATATATACATGGAGAACATTCTAGAACATTTAATACGTGTGCATGGTATCATAAATTTTATCAATTAAAATTTAACATACACCTCGTGTAGGTGGTAGGCTATTTGACTTTACCGTTGCTTATGCATCAGAAGTATAATGGTAATATGGACGCCGTTGATAAACAATTCCTGATTATATGAGAGTAATTGATATTAGAGAGATTTTTAGTTAGTTAACGTGAAGATGTACAGGGTAGGAATCACAGCATTCGAATCACGTTTTTCAAGTGAAGAAAACGTGGAGTATAACGAATAATAGTATGGGAAACCGCCTCTTCCGCGTCAGGATAACGCAAAGCAGGGGAGACCGGGGCATTTCGTAACATTTTGGACATCCCCATCTATAAAATCGCTGCCATCTCACTGATCAGGATAATAATGAAGCATGGCATTAGAAGATCTATTCCTCGTATCAGTGATGAATTTTAGTGTGTCTGAACTGTTATTACATGCCCAAGCATGGGGTAAGTTGTAACGACATACGGGGTAGGTTATGTAATTATTAAAACATACAAATGACCAGATTTGCCAGAAAAATCAACTTTGTGACATCAAAATATATTACACGTCATTTGGTCGCAGAGTAGTTGATATTCTATTCATTAATATCCCTCTCGCAATTTTGAGATAAGTAGCGCGCACATTACCGGGGGTGCACTCTTCGTGTTGACCAGTGCATGCATGACGTCCATTGCACCCATTTTCCCTTGTCCAGCTATCGTTGAAATGTTAGCAACAAACAAGACCAATGCTGTTTTCATGTGTCACCACCACTACTCATTGCACTTGTTGAAGTATACTTGTATACTAAAGCAAATGCTATCATAATCTTATTAGTCAATAAGGTCTAACCTTCACTTTTCGTACTATAAGATATGACTAACAATACAACCCACGCCTCTTTGCATCATTATCACTGTCCTGCTTGTTAGGCTTACGTCTTTTCCCGCTCGTTTTTAATGGCAGAAATTAACCTCCTCGCTGTCTTCTGTTTCATCGGTTTGGGCCCCGTAGGCTTTGGACAGATACTTCATACAACGTTACGTGACATATTCCATATCCTTTTGCAATTGATAGACAGAAATAGGTAGGGAGTCAGCCCCCGTCATGATACTTTGCGACACCGCTGCGCGTTCCGTTTGTATTCCCGCATTCTCAAATGGAAGAAAACCTAAATTAATAACATTGTATAGGTGTATAATCGCCATCATGCCCATAATTATAAACATTCGATTATACCAGGCGATGGAAGACAGCTCGAGAGTGGCACGTCGCTACTAATTAGTCATTAAATTACGTAAACCGAAATAGGAGCTACAGTATAAACTTTATAAAGCATACGCCAATACACACAGGTTCAGTTGTAACGATGTTAAAATGTATTATACTATATATGTTACAACTTACCCACGACGGTGGATCGACGGATTTATATTAAATAATCTTAAATACGTCTTACGACACGTGGTACATTTTGCGCTATACGGTGGGCTACTAGACATATGACCTGGATGTAAACGTTTTGGCGTCCGTGGTGTAGTGGTTAGAAGCGTTGCCTTTTATGTGAGAGGTTGCGAGGTGGATACCAGGGATTTTTCCCGCGCCTTCCACTACAGAAAATGAGCCAGATTTTCATGCTTGAATATTGAGAAAGATTTGTCGTGGAATAGCTTATTATAAAAATATCTTGGGGATGTAACAGGGCAATGTTGTACGTGCGACTGACATTTAATTATAAAGTGGCACCAAAACCTCGCCTTTAGCTTTTAAAATGGACAAATACCTTGCAACAATACAGAGTTTTTAAGAAATTAAAAAATTTACTTTAAACACGAAAAAAATAAAATAAAACCGAATGACGAAACATCACGCGAGGGAAAGTTTCAAAATGTCGGTATTTACGCCCATTACAAGCCCTGGTCTCCCCTATGACTAGAAATAACAACATACGCGTTCCGTCCCACGATAACGTGAGGTGTGCGATGTTGCAATAGAGTATCATGCCGCAATAATCGCATGTTAAGCCGTGTGTTCCGCGTTAACAAGTCTTGCCTGCGTATCAAGAACGGGGCTGGGATACGCAAAATTCGATTAAATCCGAAACCTGCGAGACGCTGCGCTATTAGGGACGCAATGTGTACAAACAATCGCACTATTCGCGGGTCTGACTTCGTACACAACGGGCCACATTTCCGGGCAAATATAATAGTGGACGGCAAATAAGATAAAATAACGCAGCCTTGTAGACGCCGACAATATCACGCGAGAGATTATCCGCAACAAGAAATTAGAACGGATGGGTGTTGGTACTTACTATTAATACTCATTGTGGTAGCCGTGTGAGTCAGTTCAAATATAAGCAAATTAACACCTTTACGGCTCACTGCGGAGATATAGATCACAAGCTTTCGAATGTTAGAACATTCTTCATCAGGTGAATCATTCACCTGATTCGAAAGCTCGTGATCTATATCTCCGCAGCGAGCCATAAAGGTGTTACCACTTAATTTGCTTATACTATTAATACGAAATAGAGCGCGCCAGAGTAAACAGAAAACAGACGAACAAACAGACACATTGATCTAGCACACGAATGCCGCACGGCCCCGTCTCGCACCTTTTTCTCATCGTGATCCTAAAGTTAAAAATAAAACCAGTCGTGATGTTTTTGCGCGTGCAACCGCAAAATTGTATGCATGTAAGAAAATGAAGGAAAAAAGAAACATGGAAGTTTTCTTCGAAGATATTGCCGTGAATATATTTGCTAATAGTGATCGTGTCATGAATTTATGAAAGTTAATCATTGATGCAGTTGAGATTTTGAAGTAGAGAGGCATTTATTTACATTTTATTGGTTCAACGTCTATTGTGTCGTAACGCAATATAAAATAAGGTCACGAAATAGCCATTCAGTTATTTTTCCGTTTTGATTAAAAATATAACCTGATATAACCAAACCAATACACTTTATGCTTACGTCATTGTATACTCGGTATGTACTAGATTGTGGGAAGTAGATATTGGATGGGTCCCGGGATGCGACTTTCTCATTATCCTCGCCCGTCTTCACGGTCCACCGGGAGAACTGTAGTATCGAGACTGTATCGTTAACCGTATCGCGACCATCCAGCAAGATACAGCCGTTTGCGGACTTGCGACCGCGAACCGGTGACACCGTAGATATATTTCACCGACGTCCGATCACTACTTCCTTTATTACCTGTCGTTCGTCGATAGATCTTGTCTGGTGCGAATTCCAGCGGAATTGGAATAACCATTTCAAAAGGCCAATACAAATATACGATGATATATCGACATTAAAGCTCCGTGTGGTATCTGAATGTATATATGAATTCGACGTGGCTGTAATCATGCTATTGACTTAGTCGATTGCGTACGGGGTTTATTGGTATTTGATTGTCATTATTCCGCACTCGGCGGAGATTGCCGGAAAGAAATAATTCTACATCTTCCTGCAATCGTGTGAATCAGGGCTATTAACGTTTCGCATACACGAGCTATGGGTACAGCGTACTCTACGTAGTATGTGCTCCTGCGCACATGCACACACGCTCCGACCCATAAACAGACGCTCCCATATGCGAAATCCATACACACACGAACGCAACTACCCAGGCAACGTCCGCTTTATTACTTAACAAACACAATACCCTTCTCCTCTGGCATACATTCTCCCTCCCTCTCTATCTCTCTCTTTTATCCGCTCACGCATACACCTTTTTTTCTGTATGCCAGCGCATGCACTCACACTCACTCGCACACATCTTGCACACAAATTTGTCCCCTTATTCGCACTAAAATTTCCTCTCATATTCTCTCACACACACATACAAACACTCACGTACACACACGCGTACACATGGAAAAACAACGTACCCAGTCGTATTGGCCAACCGTGTCGCCATCACATTTGGCGAACTAAATCGACCTTTATGTTTTGACACTCGTGTCGTGCGGCATCGCCTCTCTATACGCCTGGTCGAAACCTGAAAACTATCATCATAATTATCATGACAGCTAGGTCGATCGGACAGAGAAACGATCGTAGCCCTATCGTCAAATATTTCATGTGACACGGATAAAATCATAACTGTTTAATTTAAAGTCATGTCTTGAGAGCATTAGTGCATTAAATAATTCACGATATCTTAAATAAAGTTCGCAGTATATGCCATCATAAAGCACCTACTTAATTACGTCGACGCAATTGTCGGTCGGTGCCCAAAAGATAACCACATTTACGAAACGTCCGTGGACGCGCTGCATTATTTTTCGTCACTGCTCAATGACAGTTTCCCTTCATTATCAGCTCGCCATTCCACCAATAAACAACGTATTTCTTCCTAATAATGGCGATTTTTCAATTTTCCCGATGTGTCGCCGATGTTACTGTAATTGAAAGAAACCGTAGAAATCCGACTTGCCTGCATCTATCACCGCGGCTGTTCTTTCTACCGCCAGCAGCGTTAATGAACACGCCTTCACCCGACTCATTTACAGTTCGGCGGCGCCGCGGGACGCGTATAGCAGCTGACGACACGCCGTTCTACGAATAGATGTGTCCCGCCGCATTTGTCATGTTACTCTTGACAGTACATTGATATTTGCGACTCTATTTCCCATCAGGTGCGTATTTATTTACATTATTTGTTATAACAATATTCGGTACATTTGTTGCCGTAAATACGGACCATTACATCTAAATGAAAAGCTACTCGTACTGTTGTCGATGATTGGCATCTCTATAAGATTTCAGTTTCTGATATTTCCTTACACCGACTCATCGAGTGATGCCCTTTCGTAAGGAAAAATCCGCATACTAAACTATATTAAGAATAACATTATGTTGATTTTTGAATAAAATATGAATTACGTAATATACTATTTACGGCAATAAGATAAAACATGATAGAAATTATATACACATGTCGTGTGTATGTCTGTATGTATGCAATGACGAAGGCGCGGTGAGAACGCAGCGAATATGTGTATGTGGCGAATGGAGTGTGTTTATGCGACGATTTACGACTGTAGTAGTAACGTTAGGTCGTTTAACTGACAACTACATGACACCCAATCAAAAAGTCGAGTCAAATCGCCTCGTTTTGTTCGGTAAGATATATGCACTATTATAAAGGATGAATACACCGTTAGTTTATTTAAGAGAACAAGCGTTTATATCCGGTGGAATAGATTGAGGACAATTTGACTTCAATACATGGTAACCATCCAGCAGGGGCCGAACCACCACCTCACGATATTATGGGTCTAGTGGCCTTGCCATTCGGATGAATTATAGAGTGTACGTAAAAGAATATATGATAGACACTCCCATAAAGCACGCGTTGACTAAAATTTTTAGAATCTTCCGTCGTTCTCTGATGTGTAATATTTACATGGATATAATACAATACCACATTCACATATAAAGCATACATGTGTACACGGGTAATTTATAGTCAACCGGATGTAGTGACTTGTCTAGCTAGACGTATGAACTATGTAAGTATAGTGTATACAGAAGACAATCTCATGTAAATATGATAATAATATTTAAAGCAGCCAAAAGTAATTCAAACAAATAAATATCCCGCGCGTTCGGCACGATACAAGAAAAGAAATAGTTCAGTTGTGAGACTGTCCGTATACGTACGAGAAAATGGAGGGCTCGCATCCCGGGCAATACCGATTTCATTGGATGAGTCAACCTAAATTAATTTCTAGCAGCACGACTTAATCAGAATTTTCCAACTCAAGCTTTTTTTCTGTCCAAATATTTTCAATAGCCTTAGAATTTATAAAGTCTTCAATTTGCGTAATCTACAGTACTCCTATTAAAAAATTATGTGGAATGCTCGATATGTCAGTCCTATTGTACGTAGTTTTCTATGCATGATAACCTTCAAAATTTCAGTTTTATACACTTTCTCGGTCTTATCTTTTATACATATGCCCACACATACGATATTCAATTTTATCGTTAGGGAATATCACAAAATTGACGTTAGGCTATGACACGACTGCCGCAGTGTACCCCAGTGATCTTCACAATGACTTATTTCAAGACAAGTCTCTCGTTTTATTCAAGCACGAAAATCTTGTTCATCTCCGCTCGTGAAAGGCGCGGGAAAACCGCCTGGACTGCGCGGAACTCGCAACCCCATCAAAAGCTGCTGTCCTCACCTCTGCATCTCCGCCGTATTAAAACTGATTAATACCTTTATATATTCCCTGTCGACACGAAGAATAATCCTGTTGATATAAAAAATTCCATTTGTCACGTAATAATGGTAATCGGTTTCTGTTATCGAAATATTTTTGTGTACGTCATATTTTTATCCCGGGCCAGAGATATTACCATAAAGTGATCCATTAATAACATTTCGGCGGTATAAAGGATTTGCGGCGCCTTCGCAGTCCAACTTCCACTGACTGTCAAGGCGCCTGTAGAAGTGCTAATAACACGCGGTTGTATGTCCGCGGTAATTGTCCAGGAACTTGCGGAACGATGGCGTGATGAACGCGCGGCCCACTCACCGCTCACTCGCTGGCGACGATACACAAAATTCAATCATCCCGATTGCCAAATATGCGACTCGCCCTGCCTTCTCGGCTCCATTATGCATCCGAATGAATGCGCCGAAGCGATTCTTTTATGCACAAATTCTTTGTCGTTGATTGGCGATACGACTGCCTTGTTTGCTTTCCAAACATTATCGCCTCCCGTCGAAGTGGGCGCCGCCGTTCCAGATCTTTTCCTTAATTTATATAACCGAGTCAGTTTATCAATACCACGTGAATATTGAATAAGAAAAAACGAAAGAAGAGTGTAACGGGAGGGAGGAGCGACATCGAGTTTCAATTACTGGTATAGTTATGTAGAATCTATTGTCATGTAAAAAACCGTATTCGAATATCTAATTAAAATTCAATATGGGGCTAGCAAAGACCAAACAAAACAACGGCAACTTCTGTTTTAACCATCATGTTACCTACGGCTACTTAATGTGAAATTTCCACCACGTTTCGGTTTTTTATGATAATAGACCCAAAAAGCATTGACATCTTTACCAACGTACGTACGTATATATGTACATGGTGCCACCAACCATTCTTGTCCCCGTTGTAGAATGATTCATTTATGGATTCTCCATCTCCAGTTCGCCAATTTGTTAATTCATACTCCACTATTCCATCCGTAATCCATCCATCCATCTATTTATTCATTCATTGCACAAGAAATTCCGACAAGAAACATTCGAGAAAAATTAATGACCACCAGTAAATTCTATCCTACGTTTGAGTGACATTGTCTTGTTGTTTCCCATCGACAACAAATCACCTAAATCACCCGCTATTTCCCCACTGAAGACAATGGCCGACCAAACGGAGCAATGAATTAATTATTAACTGTTGCTTCCATACAACAGCTAGAACCATACAAATGGCAAATCGATTTGTCTCCTAATTGCCAAGTCCCTGATATACTGTACATTTCTTCGATGTTAAATGTTTTTATGTATTTTATTGTATTGTGAATTGGTTTATAACCAATAAAATTACATACATATGTAATATATTTTCGAGCTTCATAGACAGTCATGCGTTTTCCTCTTGAGTTGCCTTTATATTTAGCAGAAAGTCATTTTCACCTGCTTCTATCACTCTACCACTGGACATTCTCCAATAGAAACATATAGTTTACTTCGACTACACTTATTACATTACCTTGAATCGATATCAAACACTCGTCATAGAAAAATATACTAAAATGTATGTATGTATGTATATATATATTTTATGATAGGTATGTCACACACGATAGGTTCAAATTATTAAAGGGCAATTAACCGTTTTAGGTATGTACTATTCTGTAATATATATTATACTGTAGGTATTACAATGGAAATTTATGAAATACGTGACTTCAGTCATTTAAAATTAATCTTGAATCAAATAAAATCGTTCAGTTATGTTAACGATTCAAGAGTGGACATGTCAGAGTATTCGTGTGCTTTTACATAAAATTTGGTTCGTCTCTGAAATGCTCCAGTGTTAATAAACGTGTGTCTTTCAGAATAGCATGTCTCTTGCAGGGCATGTTTCAGCGTGGCTTAAACGAAATATCCATCAAAGTCGTGTTAAAGGTCAGACTGCATGTCTAAAAATAGATTTTATATTTGTTTTCCACTCTACTCAGTCAGGACTGTAATTGGACTTGTAACGAAGCATTAATTCGATCACGCCCTACTCTCTCGCTGCCGACTCGTTGATGGTAGTGGCAGCGGTATTTGGTAACCCTGGGTGTTTCACTGCACTTTACGCCGCCCATTACTCATTTCTTGAGAGAAACGACGTTTCCATAACCCGGCCATTCATCAACATCCGATCAAGTCCAATTACAATCGCCCTTGGCGATCAGCGAGTCGCCTAATTGATGAACTCCCTGCTGGAATCAAGGGAGACAACACTCCTCGAATTTTATCGTCTAACATGACATCTCGTCGGAATCTTATCAACAATATAATTAGTCGCACAACGATGGAGAGGCGACCTTATTCAAGTTGACTGACTTGCAACGCGCACAAACTGAAACATCACTAAAATTGCAATCAGCCGTACTTTATCCACTAACTATATCATTTACTTTTCTTTTACGCGCACACTGGCACCGCGCACGCGCGTGCACGCGAGTTTCTTACACAGACTAACAGATAATGTGTTAAAAACCTAAAACTTTCGCTACATAAAGACCCAATAATATTTCGCCCGTTCCACGTCGTTATTATGTCCAATTTTGCCACACTTTCTTGACCTCGTTTTTCTAGCGCCAAGTCGTTCACTTCGCTAATATTCGAGTAATTTTATATGACGGGACGTCAATCGCAACAAAGAGTGAGCGACGATGCTAGCAATAATGACTCGATGGTAGTCGGGAAGTGACAGCTATAAATTTCTAAATCTAAGGGCAATCGATGACAGGGGTTAGTGTTGGACACAGGGAATGCTAACAAGATTTTATAAAATCAGTTTCATTCTTGCAACGCATACTGATTCATCATTCAATGTAATGAGTATATAAATCCCTAAACGGACTGAGAAACGCAATGAAATAGGTCGCCGTGGTCATGTTAAAAAACCTGGCATTTAAATCCAAATTTTGAAGCTGCTTGTTCAATTTGTCAAGTCATGGTTTACACCAGGACATTTGTGCAGGACTGCTATTATACAGGCGTGAGAAAACCTCTCGAACCTCTACTTTTCCCGTACATATTCCTTCGTGTTACAGCAAGTATATTTCACTGGTTAGTTTTTCTCATGGACCAGTCGACCAGAGCAAATGGGATAGAATACCTTATCGGACGGTGAAAGTAACTATACATTTGGCGGTGCGCGGACACCAAACGCTCTACTCTTTGGCCCATCGCTCTCCCAACTGAGTTGTAAAGTTTCCGATGTTAGCCAGCATAAAATACAACATGCATCATTATTTCTTATTGACGCCACGGCCATTTTAATGTATCTTATACATATACAAGTGACCATACAAATACATCAATTCTTGTCCATAGAAAACCCACCATAGGAACCATAGCATGCCGATGAGCACAAGGCAAATTATTTGAGGTTAGAAGACAATTTATTAAATAAACATCTTGAAGTTCAGAAGTGTTTCTAACATATCATGGTAAATACTTCGTTGAAAAACTAATTATTTTCGGGTTACTTCGGGTAACCGTCGTTCGCGATATTATTTCAGACAACAATCAACGGTGAAGATTTCAGCGGGAACGAACGACTTTCTTCGCAGCAGGAAGTGGCCAGAGCGACGTCTCGTGTCCGTTACTATTTGCTTTCGGCATCGATTAAAGACAGCCTCGTAGTTCATCAGCAAACAGCGATAAATTCCGAATGATTCGCCGGACCATCGGCAAACAGTAAGGAAGCCGGGAGTGGCGGACGCTGGCAGCACACACTGTTGAACGACGAACTAAAGAGTGGACACTGAACAGACGTTCTGCCATTAACCCGATGCCAATTAATTACGTGGTCGACTATCGAGTTATATGATGCAGTAAGTTTTACACAGTGGAGATATTTCTAGAAAACGTGAAAACATTTCCTTACAAATCGCTTATACACTCTACATCCTCAGAGTGATAATAAACTGCAAAAAACCGGAATGTATAAATATAAAATATTAGTGTAATCGGAAGAAAATCCTGAAACGCATGCGTAAATAGTTCTTTTAACAATTATTATACAATCGTTGCTGAAGTCGGTAACGGAAAGAATATATATTATGCTAATTACGTAAAAAATTTCTATCAAATTGTCTTTTTGCAGCATATTCTAAATATACGTTGTACGTTTTTACGCAAAATTGCAAGAAATTGTTTTTATATATCATTAATCATATTACGACTTGCTCATTAACATCGAAAATTTCTTTATTACCCAAACATAGAGGTTATCAGCGTTTTTCACAGCATTCCTCCAATAAAGATAAAGAATCGCAGGTAACATGAAATCTATGTAAATAATTCGGTAAAAATCCACTTATTTTGTGGATATTATATAACTACATAGACCTTTTGTCGTTATGTTTACTGTATACATCATACAACATGCTCCGTGATGTGTTTACACGTAGCTTGATATTAATGCGGATATTTTGTATCGGATACTTATATGCCTTTGGCGCATTGCCTCTCAGAATCGTTCCAACATGTTTTATTTAAGTGTCTTGTACATGTTTGTCAGCCAATGAATGACAAGGAGTGGCGACGCGCGGCTGGGGGGGTCATACTTCGCTAATGGTATTTTCGCATTCACGGTCCTACTCCATCTCCCAATAGCGTCGCCAGCTCGTAATGTGTGGAGAGCGCAGTCGGCGTTGTAAAAGATCTATAGATGTAAACTCACACTAAGATCCACTGTCAGCGACAGACAATTTGTAACCTTCTGCATCTGTGAAGACGGAACAGACGCAGGCGGATGTCAAGCCGAGATGACGTCATCGATAACGCAGACGACCTCTGTACCGGAAGTGCAGACGCTACACGATATTTCCGGAACTTTGAGCATCATTGTGGAAGTCGCAATAGTGATAGCGAACCTTCTTCCCGTCGCTTTCATTTTACGACATGAAACGAAAACAACGCGCAGTGTCATGGACGATCTGATATTAACGCTGAGTATCACCCATATTCTATCTGTCATCATCCCTACTCCGCTAGGTCTCGTGTCCTACTTTAGGAAACAATGGGTTGGTGGACTCGCTTCCTGCCAATTCTACCGAGTGATGACATTGTGGTTCCAGCTAAGTGCGATGTTGCTCGTCACCTGTCTCTGCTTCGACCGCTACCTCGCTCTCCGCGCTACGCTATTTTATACAATCAGTATCCGCAACATCTTCACCAATCTCCGACTCTTGATTGTCGCCATATTCTCCCTATCTCTATTAATCGCTTGCCTCCCCGTAATGGGGCTCGCTCCAACCGCTTTCCCCAAATCTGCTACGCTATGCGATTCCTGGTTTACCGCACGTCTCGATCGCGAAGCGCAAACCGTATTTTTTATCATCTTCCTGTTTTTCGGATACACAAACTGTCTTATCTCCGCGTCACTTACCTTAAAGCTTGTTACCCTACTCTGGCGATATCGAGCAAAGTTTACGCACGTGATCAAGTCACGTGACAACTGCAACGCGGGAAGTACATCAATGCCCGTAGACAGAAAATGCGTTGTGCAATTTACGCGCGTGGTGCTAACGGTCTCAACACTCTATTACTTTACGTGGTTCCTTACATTGGTGAGTGTATTTACTACAGGCTCAGAATTTACATACGTAAGCCTTTAGGCGATGATCGTCAGCAAGTCATTCACCCCCGATTGCTGAAGAGAAACTCGTCTCTAAAATGGGTAGACGCGTGATATCATTTCCGAGTCTCAAAGGATTGTATCAGCTCTCAATATAGCTGCCATAAAAACACATTGTAAACCGCATCTGAGAACTTTGGTTGATACTTACGGTCTATAACTGGTGTACTTCACCATTAAGATTTTACATTAGATTTCAGTACTCTTTAGTTCGAGGTATCAAACAAAAATATTTCCATACCTATCATAGACCGCGGCGAAAACATAATACGGAGTGGTCCATATAATGGCCCTTTCTTAACCTCAATTACTTTCACTATATTTATTCTATTGTGTTATAATTATATATTCTGGAAGAGGAATAATGTATGTTTGTAAATTAAGTAATTAGACTTTAAAAGACTTTTAAGGTTGATTAAAATTTCCGTAATTTGCATAAGCCTGTTGCATATTTCTTGAACAAGCTGAATTTTCTATGAAAAACAATTTTAATATTACCAATTGTCGTTTTGCGTAGTCCAAGTTCAGTGGCTCGCTGTTTACCAGACTTCTGCGGTCTTCTGACACAACTCTATTTACTGGCGTCGTCTCAGATCGCCGTCTACAGCGTTTACTGGTCGATCTAGTCACATGCTCAGAATCTCACTACACGCCCTTTAATTAATTTTATTTTAGGTGGCACTGGATCACTAAATTGTTGAAGATACGTAGTCTCTTTGACCTCGGACATAAAGAGCAATGATTCTTAAAATAAAGTTCAACAAATGATCGACTGTGTCCTGGTATTCCATGGCGCTCTCTTAATCTACACACCGACACCATGTAGCTTAATACCGACACATCATTATCCCATAGATAATCAATAATTACATGGTCACTGTTAACTTATAGATAAGAGCACTCGCTAATTCGGTGTATGTCATCATTTTATGTATACGCACGGAGAGAAGAGACAATGTTAGTGTGTGTGGATGGATTGAAATGTTTGTGACATGTTTCAACTATTTGAGGTCATATTGCGTAAAAAATGCATACCAAGGAAAACTATTGAGAAATATGAAACTATTACGTTTTCTGTAATATATTTACACAATACCAATCAATTGTTGCAACAAAAATCTTTGAGAAACTTTCCCCGTTTAACTTGCTGCTGATGGTCAACATCTTTGGGTGTTTATCAATTCCGAAAGTACGGCTTTCCAGACAGAACTGGATTCAATTTAAAATCAGAAGAATAAAAAGGTACATATAGTTTTTTCCTGATCTAATCGACGCCAGTTTTTGACGTATGTATTTCCGCACCGACTCTCTGTGTGTTAGTTTATTTACGTGTACATTTTATTCTTTGTATTTTTACTGTGCATTGTTTTCTATCGGTTCAAAACTTTTCCTAACAAATAGTAACTTTAACGATTATTGAGTGATACTGAAATTTGAACATAATCACTTGTTGTGAAATTTTAAAGTGTACATGCAAATCCAAACTCGATACGTATCTACAAAATTTCACTGTTACCATTTCACCACTGTCTGATAGCAATTGTTAAGGTTTAGAAAAGGGTTACTACTTATGGGCCACCTTGTTGGTAGGTAAAGAATTTTTTTCGGAAGTCCACAATATTTTCGCAATATTTTACGTTTTCTGTAATATATTTACACAACTCCAATCAATTATATCAACAAAAAATCGTCGTTTGCTCTTGTGTTATAGGCCTAGCTAACCAGAATCATGTTCCATTCCTGCACATATAGGCTACACTAGTCACTGTAATTTATATCGAGGTTCAACCACTTTTATTATCGTATGTTTTATCACTTATTACATTACAGCATATATACTTTTCTATCTTTTTAGGTCGTTAGTAAAATTCTCCATGATTTTTGCGAACCATCTTGGAGCACCAATGCCGGTGGTTAAGAAATTTTGTATTAACTAACTAATTTTAATATTTATGGGGAATTTCTCATTTTTTTCATGTTCATAACAAAGTAATAGAGGTAAAAGACATTTTGGCGTAACAGTAAATTTGGTATAAAATAATAGTCTTTCAATCTATAAGTCTGATTTACAGAATAATTTACACATCCCGCTCAATATCTGGAGTCTAGTCAGCGGCGACTTTGCCGCCACCGTTTCCTTTCGTTATTCTCATGATTGTATTATTCAGTATATATCGAGTATATATTGTGAATATGTGAATATGGTTCATTTTTCGTTTATATACCCGACTATGGTTTTATCAATGAAGCTAAATCGGATTGTGGCTTATGCTACCTTCAGACTATGGTTCTCCTGCGAGTGACGCAGCAGCGAGTGAGCGACGCCTCCGTCATGTACGCGTTTCTATCGACGAGCCTCACCTCTCTACTAAATCCGCTTATCTACCCTCTCTTCGCTAGCTCATACAGACGTGGTTACAAAACCGTACTCACCGACGTCACCAGATGTCTTCTACCATGTAGTGCCAAGACCTTTCAACCACTTCCATGTTTGTCTAGTTTACTTTCTACTTACTTAGGCTATTGTAACAGGGGTCCTGCTTGACGCGAACGGTGACGTTCGTTGACACATCGATAATCATCGCTACCCGCTTTTTTACAATCGCGAACGCAACGCCTCAATGAAATATTACTTTCGTGTCTAGGGATACTCTAGGTTGTCATCTTCTACGCATATCGCTTAGCGCATGTTACTACGCCCAAAGAATCTTACTGTGCTACAGACACGACTCCTGGCGTTCTGATAAAACCTATCAACAAAACCTTTGCTGCACATGTTTGGTGCCTAGCCAGCTAGCCTCTAAGGGTGCCTCTACACCATCAAATAATTGCCTGCAATATTGTAAGCCGATTGTCACATCTGCTTGTAAGACATTCCACTCCGCGTCCACACTGTGCAATCAACATTAGAAGCGTTGAACGAATTCGTGCAGAAACGACTCTATATAGACTAAGATCCCGATATGTATGTATTAATATCAAGAAACTAGGAATAGTTTATTTTATAACCACAAATTTACTTTTAATTGTGAATATTGTGTGGTAGTTAAAAAACTTAGCATGAAGTTAGTCAATGATATAATCAGTTGTTTTGTTTTGGCCGATATAAAAAGTTTCAATTTATGCCATTTAGTATAGTAATTGTGAAACAATGAAAATCGAAAAAAATATTGGCAACTCGTGACACGATACAGCGTCATTACCCGCACATGACGGGCATGTAGTCTGTTATTGGTCAAAGGTTGCAATGTGCCATCACAGAGAAATGAAGGATAGAACGCGCATCCACCTCGCAATCGGCGTGTTTGCGCCAAAATATAGTCGTCCGCAATAGTGGCCGCCGGCATTGCAAGGCGTATTTGAAAGCGGATTGCACGCGATAACTTGACAGTGTACCGGCACCTTATGATAATACAGTATGTTGGATTTACTCCGCTTACCATCAGCCCACTTGTCTATACGTCAAGCACAGAACCTTGTCAAAACTGTCAGGAAGATGGATAGGGACTTATACCTACAAGCTCTTGTCTACTAAAGACATTGCACGCAATCAGTTTTCTGTCTAATTCGCGTGCCCTCGCTTAGTTTCTCTTCACCCGGCGCTCTCTTGGATTCGGGTTCGGTTGAAAGCCACATTCTCGTTAATCAACAGCAGGTTAATTCGTTGGACAGACTTTACGGTATAATTTTCTATTGTAATAAACTTGTAATCTTGTCTGTTAGTAAGTTTCTGGGCTTGTTATCGAACTCTTTATATGGATTTGGAGATAGACCCAATAAAAATATAGTTTATATAGAAACGACATCAAGTTGAAGATCTTACAACCAACTGAAGTTCTCCATTGCGACAAAGTATTAATTGATGTGGGAACTATTTTCATGTCTTATTGAGTTGTCTCCGTTTACTTAACATTATTTTTCTAATATAATTAAGAGCATTAATTTTTTTAGTCCTCTATTCATCTTCATTGCATTTAAAATGAAACTTGATGGCGTAATTTGTCTATACACGTCTACATTTCACTTTTAAACTTTTTCGCCATAAGTGACGATGATAACGCGGTATTTATGAGTTGAAATAAGCCGAGTATAAGTCAAAGGCATTTAAGATCAATTTTTGTTTATAGGAAGAAGAATTGATATAATAATAAAAATGTTGTTAATGATTTCATTTTCCTTTGATATTAAAATTTATAATTTTTGTCCATAAATAAGTAAATGAATTGACGTGAATAACCATTGTCGTGCAGAACGAGTGATTTGACTAGAACTTGTATATAAATGATAATGCAATAACCGTGTATATAGAAACATTATCGGAATATAGGTCTTATGATGAATTTGTTCGCTGACGACGATAAAATAAATTGAAGGCACATCACTGTTTCAATATATTAATAACTATTACTCATTTTACAATGATGGGTTATGTCTGGCACAGGTTTTAGCTACGGGAAAATCGTGGTAGTTTGTACCACATCAATAAAACTTATGCGTAGAAATGATCGCAAGACGTCAGACATGTTTAGTAGGATTAGTCACGTCAAACATTTCTATAGATTCTCCGTCGGCTTTCAAGGCGGTAAAGCGTTGATGCAATATCAAATTGCACGAAACGGGCGACGCCTTCAGAAAATCGTCGCATGTTTGCGTTTTTTTATCCTCATTTACATGAGTTGATTACGACATGTTGAAGTAGACGTGCTAGCCGATCGTCATAGCTACTCACGCGTCGCTAATTATCGCGGAAGTCTGATACGATTTGTACAGACACAAACTCGCACATCGATCCGATGCATTCATCGTCACGACGCGCGGGCAATCAGCGGAATGTAAGACGTCGCGTCATATCAGCTTAGATCCGTGCGATAGCCGACAAATGACAAATTACCGTTTTTTCTTCGGATTTATACGGATTCGGATACGAAAGGATGTTTGGAGTATGTGCCTATAGATTAATGTACAGCTTCGACAGTACTCTTGAGATATCAATTTCATCTTTCCGCGGAACAGTCCTGCGTTACGATAATGGGTACGGGGCAATATTATTCGTACATCCATTATATTGTATACATGGGTACATAACAATAATTCATCAAAGAATTCTTCTATATAGGATAATAACAATAATCAAATATACGCTACCGTAATAATAAATAGGCAAAGGCGTCAATTAAGTAAAAACAGATTAAACAAGGATTTCAGACAAATTCAGCTGATTAAACTATTTTTTCTCCGTATCTCCCTCCCTCCACTAGCGTCCCTCTCTCGCTAATTAGATAGTGGTTGCAAATTAACTTAGCGTAATGCCTATACTCTTATTTTCGTAAGTAACCCATCAACAAAAGTAGCTAGACCTCTCCTCTTTATCTAACGGAGCAGACGTCCAGCATGCTGTGCTTTTAATGACAACCGCGCTTCCCCCCACTTCGAATTTTTATCCCCCCCCCGGAGGATAGACATTATAAACCATATATTTTTTGTGTGGCTAACATGTGATCAATATTCAGGTAGATGATACGCGTACGATGGTCTCTTACTAATGATAGGTTATCGAAGCGAGGTAAATTGAGGCCGCTAGGAGATAGGGTCAATTAACTTTGGAATACATATAATGTCATTAGATAAGACTCTCTGGTGCTGCGATATCCAGTTGTGCGCAGATAGTTAATACGTTGTATAACGAGCATAACATCCTACCGGCATCAGACGTCTCATCTTTATGCATAATTTAACGATATTCTATGCACATTCGTACAAAAATTCTCAATTGAAATCGGTCATGTTATTCTGCAGCGATCGCGGGAGGAGACGGGGCATGTGCTCACCCATCACATCTGTCAACGTCCAAATCGCGTAGCAATCTGCGTCGTACTAAGTCACTCGATGATGAACCGAACTGCGCGGGACTCATTAACGCCGCCTACCTACCTTCATTGTATTCTGCGGTCGACGGTTTTGGCGCGAACCTAGAGGAAGAATGTCTTGCGCACAACATGAAGACGCGAAGGCGCGTGCGCAGTTTGTCGCCGAGCAGTCGCTTCATGATCCGACGCAGGTCGACGAGCGCTTCTCGGAGTGACGAGTCTGGATCAACCTGCAGCATGATGTCTCTAGCCATGGAGGGGAGCAGCGCGACGGATGACAGCGAATCTTCACACTCGTGTGACGAGGAAACTCGTATATGACGATCCCAGATAACAAGTCGTACAGGTCAACAAGAAGTAAAGGTCAATCTAGGCTATATTCATGGATAAAGATGTCGAAGTCGATTATAATTGGTCGAATTTCCTGGTATTCCCTTTATTCATTCATTCGTTAATTCAATCACTTGTTAATCTACTTGTTCTTTTAGCGCGTTCGTTCATTATAATGAGATATCGGAAGATAGTTTGACCAATCAACTCCGTTTTACGACCTCGTTTTACTATTGAAAAAAATACAAGTATTTTTTTTATTTACTGGTTGTATCATTGCACGTTACCACTGGAGATCATTTTATTCATCAAACGTGCTTACTTATTATATATGCAGCTTTTGATTATTATAAAAACTTCTAGAAGTACAAAGAAAATAAATAAAAAGACTAGATTTTAAAAATCAGCTATCAGCTGAATACGAGTAGATGTCAAACTTGGCGTGTATTTAGACACACACTATAATTATAATAGAAAACAAGCAAGCCCAACAAACATTAACTTCTAAAGACAGGTATTCCCTTATCTGTGTACGGCAGGTATTTATGGCAATTTATGGCAGTGGGGTCTTTGTACCCAATACTTCGACGATGTAGGTAACAGTCTTATTCAACGAGATTGACGCCGGATTACGATCTGTGTTCGCATAGATTATTTCACATGCCATTCTTGTCAATGGAATTCTATGTAAATTAATTCTATGTTGTTTTGTATAGTTAGATTTTTAGTCACTGTAAAGCTTAAAGCATACCCTGTATGTATACAGCCATACAGCCATACAGCATATTCTGTACGTCGTTCATGTTACATCCACGTGCGCTGCATCAGACGCATCGGACCATACATTACACATGATATCGCTGTCACTATCCTTTGTTCGTTGATTCTATCTTGTCTAGACTACTGTAACTCTCTGCTAGTTGGTGGTCCCCTCTGTCTCATCCACTGACGCCCGCTAGTTCAGGATAGTGCAGCTTGTGTGATCTACCAGCAACCGAAATTCTATTATATCTCCCATTGCCTGGCAGATTTACACTGGCGGCCGGCATCGCAGAGGATTATGGACAAAGTAAAGTTGAAAACTTATCTATTCACGTCATGTTATATTTACAGATCTCTTACATTTCTCTTTTTACCGTGGACCACCCTGTGAGCATGCTTGCCCTATCTATTATTATTACCCATAAATTACCAGACGGGCAACCAATGATAAAAAGCAAAGAGCTGTTGATAATCTGTAGGCCGACTCATAGATGCTGGAGGCCCACTGATGACGAAACAGCATGATCATCACATGAAATGAAATTTTATTGATTTATAGTGCCCTTTTAACACATTGCTATCAAAGACAGATCACACATGATAGCAAAATGAGAGTCTAATAAATGCTATATTAAAATTACAAAAATTTTGGCCTTGAGTCAATCATGTATTAAATTTCAAGCGTCTGAAATCAATAACGATCGAACATCGCTGCAGCGAAATTGAAGTTTCCATTCTTCGTGTGCTGAAGTAAAAGCCGCACGTCACAATTTTAGTATATTTTAATTTGAAGTCGAGTAATTTTATATTAAAACGTTTTATCCATTTCCTCGCGCGATCACATTTTATGATGTCACATAAAGTGCATCTGGTGCGGGGAATAAATTGGATAAACACATTCTTCATTCGGCACCCTGGCTTTACAGCTCTGTGATAGATGTATACTGCAACTCGATTTTAATATCTTCAACTGTTCCTTTTAGAAACCTTTTCAAAGAAGGCCCTAAACTGTTTTATATGCATCACATTGTGCAATGTATCACATTACGCCTTGCTTTATAGACCCTATGCGTAAGACTCAACTATCAATGAGTGCACTACACAAGGACCATTCAAATCTTTTTAGTTTATAAAAACACCACCTCTTCCTGGCTCAAACTTAGGGCTACCCACCCAAGATTTATTGATATCAGTTTTTGCAAGCACCCTAAACAATTCGAGCATTAAACGCGACCCCTTTAAAACTGATTTAACGCCAAAAAATAAGTTTATAAAATATGCATAATCGAGGTATCGATTTCGGGTCGTCGGGCACATAAAGCAACAGGCTTTACCAGGAGTACACCGCTGAGCGTACGACGGGCTATATCCCAAAATAGTTACCACAGTAGGTGTCGCAATTGAAAAATGGTGACTCGCGAGAATTATTGTGGGGCGTACTACGATTATTGTTTTTAGCGCTCGCGGTTTTTCACCACGTTTTCCTCCCTCTTCGTCCTCGCCCGACTCAAGACACCGCTCTTTTTGCGCATGCCCAAACCCGCGTCTCGGTGCGTCCAGCAGCCAACAAGTATGCCTATACGTTGTATTAACACTCACGGTTTCGGCGGTGCTAAAGATTTACAATCAAAATGTCGTTTTTAAAACGTTCCCCTAACAAAACTCGACCCGCTCCACACCAAAATGTTTTCCTACGAAACCCTCTACTAAATCGTCACTTTACCAAAACGTCTACTTAACGGAGTAATACGATAAAGATACAATAAAAACGCCCGGATTTATTCGTTTTTTTTGTTAGATATTAGTATATTCGAACAAGTGATATGAAAAGTATAGTATTTCATTTGTGAGAGTCGCAGTAAATTTGGTGTCTGATATAGAGTCTTCTGACATAAAGTAAAAAATGCAAACCATAATGAGCCTAATTCCCATGCAAATCACGTTTTATATCAAAAATAAAGGAAATTGATAAAGTATTCAGTGTCCCTTGTTTCGCCGCCTGCTTTCATATAGAGTCCTTATATATAAAGATTGGCATGACTGCCCTCTTGGTAGAACTGAAACATGCCCCCCGATACTCATCGATGACAACATGCCCGATACTCATCGATGACAACATGCCCGATACTCACCGATAACAACATGCCCGATACTCATCGATGACAACATGCCCGATACTCATCGATGACAACATGCCCGATACTCATCGATGACAACATGCCCGATACTCACCGATGACAACATGCCCGATACTCATCGATGACAACATGCCCGATACTCACCGATGACAACATGCCCGCTCAAAGACTGCGATGTATGTATGTTTGGCGATTATAGTTCCGAATATATCGTTCTTTATGTGTCATAATTGCTGATTATGCAATAATTCGGTATAATCTTATATCATGCGCTATAATAATGCAATTGTATTTGATATTTTGTGTTCACCATCTTTGGGACAAACTGACGGTCGTAATCTAGTACCGCTGGATGACACCGAGCAAGTTTTTAGTAGAGCCATTTCACGTGATAGAATAACCATTCCTAGATTAGTAGGAATATTGTAATACAAAATGAATGCTGATTATAGCATTAAAAGTGTGAAATGTGAAAAACATGATAAAATATATAAAAGAATTAAATGAAAGTATATAATAAATTTCCTTAATTCTGAATGAATAATCTATATTCCAAAATGTATTATATA
>WURV02172090.1:0-88989 GCA_011762755.2 Epimenia babai | reverse complement strand
ACTCCGTGACACGACGCATAACTGCGAAAATCAGCCAACACGAGAAAGTTGTCGTTGTCGAGGAGCGACTCGACGAGTCCCCGAAAGCGCCCAGGATCCTCCGGGTTGAACGCACCGCGCGCAATCGCATCAAGAGCATTCCGCAACGCTCGGTCAGCGAAATAAATGGCTCGGGCGTCGTATCCCGCTCGCTTTTGATTCGCGACTTCCTCCACCGACAAGCCAAAGATGAACATATTCTCGGCGCCCATTTGCTCCGCCATCTCGACGTTCGCGCCGTCCATCGTGCCAATCGTCAAAGCTCCATTCATGGCGAACTTCATGTTGCCCGTGCCAGACGCCTCGTAGCCAGCTGTCGAGATCTGCTCGGAGACCTCCGTCGCCGGAATGATCAGCTCCGCCCAAGAAACACTGTAGTTGGGCACATAGACCACACGCAGCTTTTTGCGAACCGCCGGGTCATTGTTCACCACGTTCGCCACCGAGTTGATCAACCAAATGATCTCCTTGGCGGTTTCGTATCCAGGCGCCGCCTTCCCCGCAAAAAGGAACGTTCGCGGGATCGCAGACTCGGCCTTGAGCGGATCCGCCTTGAAGGCTTGGTACAAGGAGACGACGTGCAGCAGGTTAAGCAGCTGCCGTTTGTATTCGTGAATCCTCTTCACTTGAGCGTCGAGGACGAAAGTCGGGTCGAGCTCGATGGAGCACTTCTTCCACAGCGCCTCCGCGAGCCTCTCTTTGTTCTGAAGTTTGATCTTCTGCCACTCCCGATGAACTGCCGAATCATCGGCAATCTCTTCGAGTTTCCGGAGACGCTCGGTGTCGATCTCCCAACCAGCCCCGAGAGCACGGTTCAAGAGAGCCGTTTGGCTAGGATTGCACTTGAGCATCCAGCGCCGCGGGGTCACCCCATTCGTCTGATTGAGCATCTTCCCGGGCTCGTATTCATCGAAATCGCGGAAAAGATTCTCGCGCAAGAGCTGAGAGTGGAGCGCCGAAACGCCGTTGACGCGCGAGGAACCAATCACAGCGAGGTTCGCCATGCGCACGTAGCGTTCGCCTCCTTCTTCGATGATGCTCATCCGGGACTTGCGCTCGTTGTCTCCTGGGAAACGGCGTTCCACGCCTTCCAGGAAACGATGGTTGATCTCGTAAACGATCTGCAAATGACGCGGAAGGACTCGCTCCATCAACCAAACGGGCCACTTCTCCAACGCTTCCGGCAGGAGCGTATGATTCGTGTAGTTCACCGACTCGCGAGTGATGGTCCACGCCTCTTCCCAACCGAGGTCGTAGTCGTCCATTAAAAGCCGCATCAACTCCGCCACCGCGAGAGCAGGGTGAGTGTCGTTCAACTGGAAAGCTGCTGAGTTCGCGAATGTGCGAATGTCGCCATCATTCGCCAGGTGGCGAGCGATGCAGTCCTGAAGCGTCGCCGAAACCAAGAAAAACTCCTGCTTCAGGCGTAGTTCCTTTCCGAGAGGGTGATTGTCGTTGGGGTAGAGAACACGCGTGATGTTCTCATCATGGCTCTTGCGTTCGACCGCTCGTGCATAATCTCCAGCGTTGAAATAGCTAATATCGAAGTCCTTGTTTGCGCGAGCGCTCCAGAGGCGCAACGTGTTGACGATGTCGTTCTTGTAGCCAGGAACGGGGATGTCGTGAGCCACCGCGAGCACAGACTCCGTGTCGACCCATTCGTGAACGATGCTGCCACTCGGGCCTGTGTACTGAATGACCCGACCGCCAAAGTTCACTGAGTAAGAACGCTCGGGGCGAGCGATCTCCCAGGGGTTGCCATAACGCAACCACATGTCGGGAGCTTCTTGTTGACGCCCGCCAACGATGTCCTGCCGAAAGATGCCATAGTCGTAGCGAAGACCGTATCCGATCGCCGGAATCCCGAGGCTCGCCATCGAGTCGATGAAGCAAGCAGCCAGACGACCGAGACCGCCGTTGCCGAGACCAGCATCATGCTCTTCAGCCAGCACTTCATTCAGATCGATGCCGACTTCAGCAAGCCCTTTCTGACAATCTTCATAGATGCCGAGAGCCATCAACCCGTCGGCCAAAAGACGCCCGATGAGGAACTCCAGGGAGAGGTAGTAAACCTGTTTGGGGTGCTCGTCCGCACGCTGTTTCCAGGTTCGAGTCCAGCGGTCGTACATCCGATCACGCGCCGTGCGCACGAGTGACTGAAAATGATCGAGCGAGGTCGCCGCACTGGGGTGCTTGCCCTGCGTATGTTGTAGATGTTGGACGAAGGACTCAACGAGCGCCTCCTTGTCGATCCCCAGATCATCCACCGAAACCGTCGCGTCTTTGTTCGTCACGGAGGCGGAGAATACATACGTATTTTCGGAGCGGAACAGATGTGCGAAAAGGAGAGCAAAGGGGCAGAAAAGAGGAGAAATATGGCTCTGCAATCAGGATTCGATGTGGATCTTTCCGGCAACAAAACGTCAAAGCGATCGCACCTACAGATGCAGTCTTTTGCACACATCGGCCGAGTTCCAGTGGCACTGCTTGGCCTGGTCCTCAGCAGCGCGACAATGAGCGCTTGCGGTTCGGCTCCTGCGCCGAAACCTGTGGCTCCACCTCCGCCACCTCCGCCACCTCCGCCACCTCCAGCCGAGCATGTCCCCCCTCCTCCCGTTGAGGACGAGCCCGAACCGGCAGTCAAAATCATTTCTGATGCAGGCTTCGAAACGCCTGAGAGTGTCTATTACGACGAGAAGCGCGACGTTTATCTCGTCAGCAACATCAAAGGGTCTCCGCACGAAAAGGACGACAATGGCTTCATCTCGAAGATCACTCCAGATGGCAAAGTCACTCTCAAGTTCATCGATGGCGCCGACGACAAGGTCACGCTGAACGCTCCTAAAGGGCTCACAGTCGACGAAGATACCCTCTACGTCGCCGACATCGATCACATTCGCTTGTTCGACGCACAAACTGGGATCGCGAAAGGCGAGGTGAAAGTGAAGGGCGCAAGCATGTTGAATGACATCGCCACCGGACCGGACGGCCTCCTCTACATCAGCGACTCTGGTGTCGACGAAAAGTGGGAGACCAACGGAAAAGACGCCGTTTACACACTAAAAGACGGCAAAGTGAAGAAGCTCCACGCCCACAAGAAGAACCTCGCGAACCCCAACGGTGTCCTGGCCGGAAAGGGAGGCGTCTGGTTGGTTACGGGAATCACCGGAGAGCTGGTGTGGCTCTCGGACGCCGGCAAGGCGGACAAGCCGCAGAAGGTAAGCGCCGGTGGTAACGATGGCATCGTCGTCGCCAAGGATGGTCGGCTCTTGATCTCCTCGTGGGCAGATAGCGCTGTCTTCGCGGGGAAACCTGGCGGAGAATTCACGAAAGAGATCAGCGGAGTCGATGCCCCTGCCGACATCGGTTACGACTGCACACGGAACCGTGTGCTCATCCCTCTCTTCAAAGAGAACAAGGTTGTGCTCCACACGTTGAGTGCACCGGCCACTCAAGAAGAGGTATCAACTCCAAACGCTCCCTGACGGGCGAGCTTGGGCCGCTGACTTCTTGAGAACAAGTAAGCGCTTTCATTTTAGCGCCCTCTTTGGAATTTTTGGAAGATGCTCGATCTCTGCCCATTTCGAGCAGATGAGGTGCCCCGTCTGAGAAGAAATCATCACGACCATCCCCTCGTGGAAGCGTAACTTTTAAGCACTCCGGGCCGCCCCGCCGCAGCCCGAATGCAAGAGATTCCTTTTTCCTGGGCTGAATAGAGCCCCACGAGGTTAGTGAGATGAAATTAGTAACTAAGGGCGCAGCATTCATTTTGGCAGCCAGTTGGGCGATCGCGTGCGCCGCACCGACCGACGAAGAAACGAACGGCGACGGTGACGGCGACACGGGAGTCACACCGGCTACAGGCGGCACCACGGGAACGACTACAGGTGGCACCACGGGAACGACCACAGGTGGCACCACGGGAACGACCACAGGTGGCACCACGGGAACCGGCACGGGCGGGGTTCCCGCCACTGGCACGGGAGGCACACCACCGGTTGGCTCTGGTGGCTCAGCTCCCGTAGGCATGTGCGCAAGCACGGCGCCTATCGCCAGCCCGCCAGCATTCACGGCTTGGGACACCCAAGATGGTGTCACTCGTGTGGATCTTGATGCCTCAACCACCATTGCCGGCCCTGCCAGCACAACAATCGTCAACGCCGCAATGAACGATCCGTACGTTGCAGTTGCCTTCACTCCGTGGGTAGAAAGCGGACCTCGCGCTTGTGTTGATGTCTCGGCACATACCGGCGTCAGTTTCGACCTGACGGCGGACGTTAACTCGGTCATCTTCAAGATCGGGATTGCCGCAACGAACGCGGATTCTTCTCACCCCGAGGTGGTCGTGACTCCTGGAACCGGTGTCCAAGTTCCCTTTGATTCAGTGATGCCAGCTACTTGGGGCACGATGGCTCCGCTGGACAAGACACAAGTGATTAAGATGATCTGGACTTCAGCTGATAGAACCGCAGGTCGCGGTATCACGGTCAGCAACGTGGCAGTCTACTGAGATTCAGCCGCATCGAGGAAAAAGGGCAGGGTGAACCCTGCCCTTTTTTCATTTCCCTTCATGCTTCCAACACGAGGGAGAAGTTGAACCCACCACCCCAACGACGGAAATGGGGCTGGAAGATCTAAAGCAGTAACCAACAAATTGCCGTAATCGCGCACGCGCCTAGCAAATTCAGCACGAGCCCCTGCCTCGCCATCAAACGCATCGGCACATTTCCTGAACCGAAGATGATCGCGTTCGGCGCGGTCGCCACAGGCAACATGAACGCACAACTCGCGCTCAACGCTGCGGGGACCATGAGCTTCTCAGGCGCGACTCCCGCCGACGTCGCGGCGGCACCAAGAATTGGCATCAGCAACGCAGTCGTAGCGGTGTTGCTCGTCACTTCCGTCAAGAAAGTGACTGTCAGGCAAATCGTAAAGATCAACACAACTTCTGGTGCCGTTTTCAACCCCGAGAGACCTTCGCCCAGCGACGCAGACAGCCCCGACTCCTTGAAGCCAGCAGCCAGAGCGATACCTCCGCCAAAGAGAAGCAGGATACCCCAGGGGATTCGCTCTGCTTCCTCCCAAGAAAGGAGCCTCCCTCCGCGCCCGTCAGGAACGAGAAGGAGTGCGAGAAGGCTGGCGAAAGCAACGGTCGCATCACCAACTTGAGCGCCACCCAGAAAAGAAGACCAGCCACCAAACGGCTCAGCGCGTGTGATCCACGCGAGCGCAGTCAGACCAAAGATCAAAAGAACGCGCTTCTCTCGCTCCGTCGCAGGCTTCAGTCGAACCAGCTGACCAGCCTCACCCGTCGACATCCCCCAAGAGAGCTTGAGAAAGGCCAGCGGAAGCATCACGAGAATAATGGGAACACCGATTCTCATCCATTCCGTGAACGACCAAGCGGTATTCCCCAGCTTTTCGTATTCTGCCAAAAAGAGAAGGTTTGGCGGCGTGCCGATGGGCGTACCGATCCCGCCAATGCTCGCCGCGTAGGCGACCCCAAGAAGCATGCGTTGACGAAGACCTACGTTCTCTTCCCCTTCGGACGCCGCAAGAACGATCGGTAATAGGATGAGCGTCGTCGCTGTGTTGGAGATCCACATGCTGGCAAACGCTGAGGCAATCATGAAGCCAAGGAGCAAACGACGAGGAGAAGCCACACCTTTCCCACTCACCAAACGCACCATCGAGAGCGCCAGACAGCGATGAGCCCCGCATGCTTCCATGGCGGTAGAGAGCATGAACCCCGCCATGAGGAGCATGACCATCGGATGGCCAAAGGAACGGGCTGCCTGCTTGTGATCGATCACCCCGAGAAGCGGCAAGAGGGCGAACGGGACCAAGGAGGTCACGGGAATGGGAACTGGTTGGGTCACCCACCAAACTGCGCACAGCCCAGCCACTCCCGCCGTCAAACATTGGGAAAGGGGCAACTGGAGAAGTTGAGTCACCGTAAAAAGAACGAGAGCTGCTCCGACACCGCCCCAAAACCCTGCCCGGGACAAAGCGGTGATGGGCTGTCCCCTGTCGCCAGCGTCGCTCACATAGCCAATGTAATGGTCTCGCAGCGCTCTTGCCCAGAGGAGACCTCAGATCGCCCACTTTACGCGCCCCGGGCGGTTTGAAATGCCGCCACCGTCGACTATGTACGAGCCGCATGCCGACCATCGAGTTCGAGGGAGCTGGTCTCGCAGGAGACAAGACAGCCGAAGCGCCAAACGGGGGAGATCTCCTCGACATCTGCGACGAAGTGCTCGCGCCAGTCGCCTTCTCGTGCCGCTCCGCCAGCTGCGGGACTTGCCATATCCTCGTGCTCGAAGGTGGCGAGTTGCTCGAAAAGCCGAATGAGGAAGAGGAAGATCTCCTCGACCTGCTCGATGGACCGGAGAACTCTCGCCTCGCTTGTCAGGCAAAGGTCAAGGCAGGCCCTGGACTGATCCGGATCCGCCCAGCTCAAAGTTGACTTCAGAATCCGAGGCGCGCGCTCAGAGCAATCACCGCTCAGGCAACTAGATCTGAGTCAGGGAAGCAGCCCCAACGACACCGGCGGCCGCCCCCAGCTCGCTGATCACGAGCGGGACCTCAGCCGGAGGCTCTGCGAAGCTGTGCTTACGAAGTGCCGCGCGAAGCGATGGTTCGATCAAGTCGAAGGATTTCGAAATCCCGCCGGTAAACACCAGGGCACTCAGATCGAGAACGTTCTGGATGTTGGCCAAACCACGGCCCAAAGCATCGCCCATCATTTCGAAAGTGGCGATGCCAGCCCTCTCTCCTCGTCGAGCAGCGTCAGCGATCTCCTTCACCTCGCTCACGTCCCCACCGCCCTCCTCCTTGAACTTCCGCAAAAGCGCTGCCGTGCCTGTAAACGTCTCCAAACAGCCAGTTTTTCCACAGCCACAGAGCGGGGCATCAGGACCGGGATCGATATTGATATGCCCGATTTCACCAGCGAACCCATTGGCGCCCGGGTAAAGCTGACCGCCGATGACCAACCCACCTCCCACCCCGGTGCCGAGGGTGATCATGAGAAAGGAGGGAAAGCGAGTACCGTGACCGCAGAGATACTCCCCAAGCGCAGCCGTGGTGGCATCGTTCTCGACGGCGACAGGACAGCGAAGGCGATCGCTCAGTCCTTTACCGAGCGAAACCCCTTTGAATCCCGGAACGTTCGGGAGCCCCCAACAACGACCGCCAGAATCCACCTCACCCGGAATGGCGACCCCCACCGCTTTCGGCGAAGGATCAAGCTCAAGAACCAAGCGCGCGATCGCGTCGAGAACATCGTCGGGAGAGCCGGTCTTCGGAGTCGGGCACTCCGTCGACTTGATGATTTTTCCGTCTTGGACAATGCCCGCCTTGATGCCGGTACCGCCAAAATCAACGCCGATCATGAGGGCTCTATCTTCCGCCCTGGCCGAACTGTCAAGGCATCCCAGCACCCGGCTCAAGGCGGGAAGTTGACGGCTGGCAGCGTTGCCCATTAAAGCTATTTGTACGCCTCTCGGGGCCTGGGTGTCCTATTCTGCACACCCGAATTCCGGCCTCACAGGAAGGCCCACTTCACAGGATCACGTTCGCGATGAAGCATTCCGTCTCCCACTCTCTTGGCATCGAAATGGCGCGCAAAGTCGCCCGCGCCGCCTTGGACTCCTACGCCAAACGCTTTGCTGAATACAGCCCGACGACTCATTGGAAAAATGACGATAGCGCAGACATCGGTTTCTCCGTGAAGGGGATGAGCCTCAAGGGCGCCGTCAAAGTCGCGGAGAACGCCATTGATCTCGACCTCGACGTTCCGTTCATGCTCAAGCCCTTCAAAGGCAAGGCAATCGCCGTCATCGAAGGCGAGATCAAAGAGTGGATCGCAAAGGCTCAAGCCGGCGAGATCGAGTAAAAGATCGCTATTCGCCGATCAACTCAAGGCTCATAAAGTAACTTCGCCCGGGAAGTGGAAAACCAATCGTGTCGTAACGGTTGGATGCGAGCAGATTTTCAACGCGCGCCCGGGCGTCGATTCGCCGGAGAAATTGAGCTCGTAGAGCGAGGTCAACTACCGCTTGCTGCGGAATCACGATCAATCCAGCTGGATCAGCGACTCGCCCCGATCGGTACGTCAAATAGCCGATCAATCCCAGATGGGACACCGAATGAAATCGCGCTTTGGTGTAAATCTCGAGTTCCTCCGTTGCCGTGATTTGAGAGCGAAAGGGGATCAAGGTGTTCTCGGTCGTCCGTCCTTCGGAAACGTCCCTCGGATCCAACAGCGAAACCGAACTCCGAGTGCGCAGATGACCCCACGCATCAATCTCCCCAGCGATTTCTCCACCAAAGAACCGAGCAGTTCCCACATTGAACGGCCTCACGTAACCCAGAGCCGAACGCTGAAAAGCAACCAGGTCGTTCGCGACGCGTTCAAAGGCCGCTAAGTCGAGCCAGTAGCTGCCCCAGGGGGCGAGCGCCGGTTGGTAGCGCGCCCCAAGATCAACCGAGAACCCTCGCTCGACGTCGAGATCGACATTGCCGCGAGTCGTTGCCGATACCCCGAAGCGCTCGCCCAACGTCGGAAACCGCACTGCGGTTTCTGCAACTGCTCGCAAAGAGAACGCATCACCGATCTCTTTGTAAGCCCCCACTCGAGCCTCCGGTTGGCATTGCGACCAGTCGCTCAATCCACCAACCGCTGGCCCCTCTCCCGCGTTGACCCCACGAGCATCCAGACAAATGGCCCGAATCATGCCGCGTACAAAACGATCGCGAGCAGGTGAAAACTTCAGCTCCACCTGTCCGCCCAGGTAGTTTTCGGTCGCTCGAGCTAGGACGGTCTCAGGAGCATCGAGCTGGATCCGGCTCAACTCAAGCAAGGTTCCTAGAGCGATCTGCCAACGCTCATCCAGGGCAACGGAAAGCCGAGCCAATTGAGAACCCCGCTGCCCTCGTTGATCGACTTCTGCGGCGCCAAGGGAAAGTTCTCCCATCGGATCAATCGTGAGCAAACGGGAGACGTGAGCACTGCTCGAGAGAACGAGGGAACACGATTGGCCCCAGCCACAAGAGAGACGAGACGTCAGCCCCATTAGATCTCGAGAAACTCGCGCACGAGCACGAAGTGCCGGTAACAGCGACAACCCCGAAACTCCTTGCTCACGATGAAAGTGATTGTAGAGCGCCACCAAGCTTGCAGTCCGAGACCCCAACCTGGCGCGTCCCCGAGAAATCACCCAAAGATCATTCTCTAAATAGTCGGCATTGGCGCGCACTTGAACTTCGTCATCAACCCCAAGGAAGGCCGTCCCACCGTCACTTTCAAACTCAAAGTCATTCGTCGCACCACTTCGCCTCACTGCGACGCTCGTGACCCAAGGCTGATTCGGGCGTTTGCTGTGCTTTGCTGTCCCACCCAACCAGAGAGCACCGGCGCCGAAACTTCCCGCTAACGCCCCGATTCGATACCCACCCGATCGCGGCAAAGTGGGCTCAAAAACAATCGCTCCGCCCAGCCCCGAGCGCATCGGCGAGAGCGGCGCCGCTCCCCGATAGACCTCGGCTCGGTGCATCATCCATAGGGGAACACGAGACAGATCGGTCACGCCGACGACATCGTCGTTCAAACGGATTCCGGCGACGTAAACAGGGACTTGTGATGCTTCCGCGCCTCGAATGGAGACAGTCACCAAGTCAGCCGACGTACCCGCGCGACTCACTTGAACCCCCGGGCTGCGGGCAAGAACATCAGCTGTGTCGGACCCAGGCTCGCAAAGAGGTTCCCCTTCGATGACTCCCACGGATACCTCGGGCTCCTCACTCACCACAGGAGCGCGCGTCCCACGCACAATGACGGTTTTTTCGTCCTCGGCAAAGCTCGGCATCGAAACGAGGAGTGGACCCGCCAAGCCGATGAGCAGTCGCGTTCGTTTCAAAACGAACACCATTAGAACTTTCGTTCGGTATCCAAGAGAATCGTCACCGGCCCGTCGTTGATCAGCTCGACTTCCATATGAGCTCGAAACTGGCCAGTCTCCACGACAAGCTCTTGATCACGAAGAAGACGACAAAACTCATCGAAGAGCGTCCGAGCAGCGCCAGGGTCCATCGCTGCCATGAAGCTGGGACGGTTTCCTTTGCGGACATCACCCGCCAAGGTGAACTGGCTGATCGCGAGAACGGCGCCGTTCACGTCGCGAACTGAGCGATTCATTTTGCCCTCCTCGTCTTCGAAGACGCGCAGTTGAGCCACTTTCTTTGCGAGGGTGCAGGCATCCTTGGACTCGTCGCCAGCCATCACTCCAACCAAGAGACAAAGCCCGCGTTCAATCGCACCCACCTGAGCGCCATCGACGGAGACCGAAGCCCGCGTCACCCGTTGAACAACAGCCCTCATGCTCCTGCCATGAGGTCAGCGTCCTAGATGATAGAGCATGAAGTAAACTGTGACTCCGCTCACCGAGACGAAGAGCCAAAGCGGCAAAGTGATCTTCGCGATACGTCGGTGATGGTCGATGCGTTGGGTCCAGCCGCGGTAAATCGTCAGCAGCGCCATAGGAACGACGGCAGCCGACAGAATGATGTGCGGGATGAGCAGCGAGAAGTAGAGAACACGAAGCATTCCCTCTCCATGAAACTTCACCGAACCCACCTGAGCATGATGGATGAGGTAAGTGATCAAGAACATCGAGCTGATGCCGAAGGCGGCCAACATGCTCCGCCGATGCCAGTGGATTTTCTTTTGGCGGATGAAGACGAAGCCGGCGACGAGACAAACCGTGGCGCACGAGTTCAAGAAGGCGTTCAGGGACGCAAGAGCGGATGGGCCCTCTCCCCCTCCCTGGTTCGGCAGGAGATAAACCACCACGGCCACCAGAAGAAAAACGAGCCCCGAAAGAGCCATGACGATCATCCGAACCCGAGGGGATTCCGCGGACGCGTTGGGTAAGGTCGCAGCGGCTTCAGGCACGGTCTCGCCGGCTTCACTCATGGGCCGAGACGTAGCGCTTTTGGCATGCTCGATCGAGGCCCAGACGGCATTGAATCCGCTCCTCGCAAAAACAGCCTCACCGCGCTTCAAACCAAGATCTTGAGGCGGGTGACTTCGCGCGGTTCCTCGCTCCGATCGAGCTCCGTCACTTGCGGAGTCTTTCCATCACCAGCCATCTCGCGCTCGACTGCGTCTTTGAGAAGGCGCTTGATCGGTGTGCCGAGAACGTCCAAGTCCGTGGACATAAACCGCTCGCCACCAAAGTGCGTCACCGTCTCCGTTTGCGCTTTCAAGACCTCGACATCCTGCCGCACGACCTTCCAAGCAAACGGCTCGATGATTCGCACGAGAAGCCGTTCGATGAATTGCGGCAACGGTGTCCGAAGGCAGACAACAGCAAAGAGCGCCGTGGTGTTTTCGTCCTGAGGAGTGCAAAAGCCGGAAATTAAAAAATGACTCCCTTGTCCAATGCGGTACTCAACTTGCAGAACGCTGGGCAGCAAAAAGCGATCCCAATGCTGGAGGGTGATCTCCTTACTGCCTCCGCGACTTCCCAAAGTGAGCAATCGTCCCATCACCCCGCTCGGAGGCGACTCCCCGACATACTCCGCCTCTGCCCAGGTTTTGTGTCGACGCAGGACGATGTCCACTTCACGTCGAGCCTCGTCGCTCCGAAAAAGACCTTGGTGGAGGATCGCCGTGTGCGGAACGTCGAGAGCATTCTCCACGACCGCATGCACACCACCCGGGTAGGATGTCTGACGGGTCATCGTCGTATAAGCACGATCGGTTGCTTCGGGAATGATTAAAGGTTCTGCGGACGGACGCTGTCCTTCCGGGGCCGGGCTCATCCACACAAGCCCATACTTCTCGCACGTCGCAAAGGTCTCCACCCGTTGCGTAGCTTTCGGCTTTGCTGGACTCCCCGGGATTTTCACGCAGGCGCCATCCGGCGCGAACTTCCAGCCATGGTACGGACACTCAATCGTGTCATCCGATCGACATTTTCCGGCTGACAAAGGAACGTTTCGATGAGGGCAACGATCGAGTTGCGCCACTGCCACACCGGATTGAGAGCGGTAAATCACATACGGATCGCCAAGAACCATGACGCGCGTCGGCGCGCGGTCCAGATCACACGACAAGCCCACGGCGTACCAAGTCTTGCGGCAAGCATTCATCTGGCGAGCGACGGTCTTCGTCATGACTGAGACTCCGGCGTGTCGCGCTGCACCATCAAATTCTAACGCAGGTTTCTCAGAGCGCGAGCGACAAAGAGTCGTGGGCCTTGCAGCCAGTGGCGAAAGTTCCCCTGTCAGGCCTCAACCTTGCTGAGGGCAAAGGCGTGACTTACGTTTATTGAAAGAGGGGGAAGTTCATTTCGCCCCCGTCTCAGTCGGACAGAATACGAAGATGGACGAAAAGAAGAGCTTCATGCGCGGCCTATGCATGGGTCACATTCACGACGAATTGGTCATCCCCTTTCCGGAGATTTCAGAGTCCGAACGGGAAACGTTGGATACGGTCACAAGCTCGCTCCAACAAATGCTCTCGTCTCATGAAAAAGACTTCGTCGAGTGGGACCGAAAAGGTGAATTTCCCGACGAGTTCATCGAGGAGCTCAAGGAGTTCGGGCTCTTCAGTCTGATCATCCCGGAGGAGAATGGCGGACTGGGGTTTGGTAACGCTGCTTATTCTCGCACTCTGCAAGAGATCTCCAAGTACGACGCCTCCGCAGCGGTCACCGTTGGCGCTCATAGCTCAATTGGGATGCGTGGGCTGATGCTCTTCGGAACGGACGAGCAAAAGAAAAAGTATCTCGACAAGTTAGCCACCGGAGACCTGATCGCTGCTTTCTGCCTCACGGAGCCCGGCTCGGGTTCGGACGCAGCTTCTGTGAAAACTCGAGCGCAAAAGGACGGCGATCATTGGGTTCTCAACGGTGAGAAGATTTGGATCACCAACGGGGGCATGGCGGACTTCTTCACGGTCTTCGCGCTCACGAGCGGCCAAGACGAGAAGAGACGTCTCAGCGCCTTCATGGTGACCCGTGACATGGGAGGTGTCTCTCATGGTCCTCACGAGGACAAGATGGGCCTGCGCGCCAGCGCGACGAACACAATCACTTTCGAAGACGTGCGCATTCCCGCTGAAAACCTGCTCGGTGAAGAGGGACAGGGGTTCAAGGTCGCTATGAATATTCTCAACAGCGGGCGCAGTGGATTGGGAGGCGGTGCTGTCGGTGGAATGAAAAAACTGATCGCTCTCTCCACAGCTCAGGCCAATGGTAGGGTTCAGTTTGGCAAGAAGATCTCCGAGTTCGGACTCATCAAAAAGAAGGTCGGAGAGATGGTGATCGACTGCTACGCGGCGGAATCGGTCGTCAGCATGGTTGCTGGGCTCAGCGACAGCGGGGCAAAGGACTACGCCATTGAAGCCGCGATCTCGAAGGTTTTCGCGACGGAAGCCTTGTGGAAGGCTGCCGACGAAGGTCTGCAGATCGCTGCAGGCAACGGCTTCATGCGCGAGTTTCCTTACGAGCAGATCGTTCGAGACGTGCGCATCAATCGCATCTTCGAGGGAACGAACGACATCTTGCGATTGTTCATCGCCTTAAACGCCTTGGACGACGTCGGACAAGCTCTGAAAGAGGTCGCCACAAGCGTCAAGGGCGTCTTCGATCATCCAGTCAAAGGGTTTGGCGTCATGAGCGATTACGCGCTGCGCCGGGCCAGCTGGATGTCCGGCATCGCCCGGGAAGGAAGCAGTTTCGATGGGGTGGCTGAGGAGCTCACCGCCGAGAAGAAGCTCTTCGAAGACGGCACGCGCGATCTCGCAACCGTCGCGGACAAGCTGCTGAGGCGTCATGGCAAGAAAATCATCGAGCGACAGCTCGCAACGGCGCGCCTGGCTGACATGATGATCCATCTCTATGTATTGGCCGCCGTGCTCAGTCGAGTCACCTCGTCCATCAAGGCTCACGGTGCCGAGAAAGCGCGGAGCGAAATCAAGATAGCTCAAGCATTTGCCAGCCGCGCGAGCCGTGTCGTCCGTCACAATATGAGTGAGATTGAGGACAACACGGACGAGCAAGTGAAGGAGCTCGCCGACCACGCCTTCGATCTGGAAAAATTTGCCTGGGATACGATCTAGCGGCCAACTCAAGCGCCTAGCTCGGATCTGTTAAGGTCCGGCGCCATGAAAATCGTCGTCCTCGACTCAGACCCTGCATTTGGTTCTTCTGCGGCTCCCCCAGGAGCCCAGGGAACCCTCGATCTCAGCCGCCTGGAAAGCCTGGGCACCCTGGAGGTCCACTCCCGAACCGAAGCCAGTGATGTCGTTGAACGAGCGCAAGGCGCCACGGTTCTCCTCACGAACAAGGTGATCCTAGGCGAGCGGGAACTCGCCCAGCTTCCTCAGCTCGAATTGATCTCAGTTCTGGCGACGGGCGTCAACGTGATCGATCTCAAGGCAGCGACGGACGCCAAGGTCACTGTCTGCAATGTTCCCGGCTACAGCACCATGTCGACCGCTCAGCATACGTTCGCGATGCTGCTCGAACTCTGCAACCGTGTTGGCCTCCATTCGACCGATGTGGCTGAGGGAAGCTGGGTCAGTTCACCAGCGTTTTCTTACTTCAAAGCACCTCTGACCGAGCTCGATGGGCTCACGCTTGGTGTCGTCGGGTTTGGAGCCATCGGAAAGCAAGTAGTCAAGCTCGGGCAGGCTTTTGGCATGAAAATCTTGGTGCACACACGAACTTCACGGCAACTCGAAGGCCTCGAATTCGTCGCCAAGGATGAATTACTGCGACGAAGCGACGTTGTCGCCCTGCATTGTCCTTTGACCGATGAAACGCGTCACTACATCGACGCACCCGCGCTTCAACTGATGAAGAAGAGCGCGTTCTTGCTCAACGCCGCTCGCGGCCCAGTCGTCGACGAAGTTGCTCTCGCTAGCGCATTGAACTCTGGACAAATCGCGGGAGCGGCGACCGACGTCTTGTCTCAGGAGCCACCAGCAGCGGACTGTCCTTTACTGTCGGCCTCCCATTGCGTCATCACCCCGCACATCGCCTGGGCAAGCCAAGCCGCCCGTGAGCGGCTGCTGGACACAACGATCCGCAACATCGAGGCATTCCGCCAAGGAACGCTTCAGAATGTTGTCAGCGGTGTCTAATTCGAGCGTGTCGAAAAGTGATTAGCTGCCGTCAGCGCGATGAGATAGTCGTAGATACTCATCTCACCTGAAGCGACTTGGGCTCGAGCCTGCTCAGCCAGACAGTTCGTTCCTCCAGCCCCGGAGAACACATAGCTCGCCATCATTCCGCTGACACAGTTTTGGATGTCGTTGGTCGAGTTGACGAGAAGCGAGAGGTCATCGAGCGTTGAGAACGCCTGCTTCGTGCCGTCCGGCATCGGACCGTTCGTGATCGCCGTGTTCACCGGCTCCCCCTCGTCCATGGTCCGAGGACGTCCTAGCTCGTCAAACCCTTCAAACACATAGCCAAAAGGTTCGAAGTTCGCGTGACATTCACCGCAAGCGGAGCCCGGAGCGGCGTGAGCCTCCTCATACTTTTGACGGGTCGTCACCGCGCTGGAACCTTCTAGAGAGTCTTCCAAAGGAGGCACGACAGCAGGCACAGGCGGAGCCTCCGAACAAAGGAAGCGTTCCGTCATCATCAGCCCACGCAAGGTCGGTGACGTGTAGCCTTGGTGCGAGGTCGTCGCGAGAAGGGACCCTTGTGCCAAGATGCCCATCCCTTGCTCCGCGGGGCGCGCCGCTCTTTCGAAGTCCCCCGAGATGTCTCCATATCCATAGAATTGAGACAGCGTGCTGTCGAGTGCCGTGAAGTTCGCGGTCATCAAATCGTGAACCGTTCCCTTGTCGCCGAACACGAGCGTGTCGAGGAAGAAACGCGTCTCAAGTACCATGCGGGATGAGATCTCCTCCGCGAAGGCCGGATCGTCGTCCTTACTCTTGCCGAGTACCGTGCGAAATTGCAGCCACTCGTTGAAGAACATCCGCATTCCGTTGAGGTTTCGTGGATGCGTCGTCAGGAGACGTTCTGCTTCAGCAGCACGCACCGCAGGATCGGAGAGTTCACCAGCTGCCGCCCGAGCCAGCAGCTCGGCATCCGGCGTCGAGCCGATCATCATATACGCCAGTTCAGTTGCCATCTCGTAGTTGTCGAGCTGGCGACTTCCCCCAGATTCGATGCCAATCTCGCTTCGATAGAAAGCATAGGGCGACTGGAGCATCCCGGTGATCATCCATTTCATGCCAGTCGCAAAGTCTGATCGACCTGCGATGGATTCTTGGTGATCGGCATAGCGAGCAACATCTGCATCGGTCACAGGCCGGCGGAAGAGCCGCAAACCGTACTGATTGATGAACTCAGTAACGCACGCCCGATCGGGCGACGCACCTGAACAAGGCAGAACGGTGCCGAGGTTGGCTACCACGACGTCCGCAACCTCTTCGGCGGTTTTGAGCATTTCCTTCGCGGTCGCCCCGCCCACGACAAGCACCGACGCGTCGTTCGAAAAGCCAATGGCCGAAGTCGGATCAGGGGAAAGCTTGACCCCGGCCCATGCGTCCACGTCCAAGTTGAAGATATCGCGCAGCGATGCATCGACCTCCGCTTGAGTGAGTCGACGCAAAACTGGACTGCCCACCTTGGAGGTCTCACACGTTGCCCGGACGTCGTCCAAGTGCACCTGCTCACCGGTGCTGCCCATCGAGTCGCCGATGCCCAGATCAATGATGTCACCATCGCCATCTCCGTCGCCATCACCACCGCCCTTGCCAGCCCCTGCCGTACAGGCGCCCATGCCAACGGCCAAAGCTCCAACAAACGCAGTTCGCAGAACACGATTCATTTCGCTTCGCCACCTCATGCCAACAACTCCCCCGGCAAAGAGACGGACTCACCAGCAACGCTATCGAGAGTGACTACCATTGAATGAGCAACGGCAGCCAAGATCTGGCGGTGGTCGATGCCTTCCATGGTCACAATGCGACCGCCAGAGAAACAGCCGCCTCCTCCCCCGATGATGTTCCAGGGGAGATACGTGTACCGGTTCCCACCAAGGTTCGTGAACCACTTCTCCTGGGCATCCGAGTGGTGATGGAAACCATCACAAATCTCCGTGCAAGTGAGAACCGTCGTATTTTCGAGGACCGTGTGTTCCGGATCCTGCGGATCCGGCTGATCAATCACGGCGAGGAACTTGTCCGCGAGCCGTTGATTGAACCAACGCTGAACTTGAGCAAACGGTGGCCGCAAGGCGTCGTCTTGGGCGTGCGACAGCGGGTCATGATGGTTCTGCCCAATGCCCGGTCCACCAGGAAAGTCCATGTTGACCTGAGCGTTACCGTAAAGAGCCTGAACAGTAGCCACGCGTGCTGAACCACAAATGAAGGCATTCGCCACGGCCTCCAGATGTCCTTCCAAGATGGCGGTGAAGTTCCCCATATCGAATGGATTTGCGCCCACCAAACTAGCGACACCCGGGAGGTCGGGACGCGCGTCACAAGTGATCGTCGCACCTTCGCCCGCCGACGCTGCCTTGAGAGCAGCCAAAGAATCGAGGTGAATCTGTAGCTTGTTCGATTCGGTGGTGAGCGACGAAACCTCGCTTTGGAGACTCGCTACTTCGCCCTCCGTCAAGCCGATTGTCTCTTGCCGAAAGCCGGGCCGTTCGAGTTGGCCCGGTACGATTGACAACCCAGAACGTGCGCAGTCGCTGCCAGTTGGTTTGCGATCACGTAGTCGATCGAGTCGAAATTCTCGTCACCAGTCACCGTCGCTCGAATGGCATCGTGGTTGTCCATCACCTTGTTGCCGACCCCGCGCATCACCGTTAGGTGCTGGCTGAACGGAGCAAACGGCGCGAGAACACCTTCACCAACTTCCAGGTTCGAAATGTCCGTCGGTTCGTAATGTTCGACCGGCGCGCCGTGAGGGACGAAGTAAATCAGCAAACGTGTGGGGCGCCCGCTGGGTGCTGCAATAGCCATATTGCTCAAACGATGAGCAACAGGAGCGGAGAGACCGAGTCCGAGGGCAGCGAGGAAAGTACGTCGCTTGAGGCGCGACTGCTGACGAAGATGGCGAGAGTGAAGTAGTTTCATTGAAGGTGCTTCAGCTGGTAGAGCGAGGCGGTAAAGCGCTTCCTCATTCGTGCCACGAGGAACGAGCTAGAACAAATCCCAGCCGGTTCCTTCACGCCTCCACATGGCCACCGAAAACCGGACAGATGTCCTGCTTGAGACACCTTCAGCGCAAACTTTACCGCTCTGCTTGGAGAAGATCGCTGATTGTTCCTAGTTCCATCGGAAATGTTAGCTGACAGTGCATCCTCAAACGCCAATGAAGACAGGAACGCACCTTATCCCACCTAATTTGAAAGCTCTTCCGATTTTCTCGAGTGAACCACGATGAAAAGAAAACGGCCGAATCCCAATCAGGGAATCGACCGTTGTCGTACCGAGCAAGTCAGCGGCTACGCAGCGAGAGACTCGAGGTTGAATTCGAGACTTCGACGACCTGGACGCGCACCAAGAGGTGCCAAGGGCACCTTTGCCAGAGCACGTCGAATTCGGAAGCGATCGTAAGGACGAAGATCATCGAACTCGAGACCAAGCTTGCGTGTCGTTTCTCCGGGACGACGACCATGAATCACACGAGTCACTGTCGCACAACAGTCGATCCAATCAGGGGTACCCGGAATCTCAAAAGACACGAACACTTTCTCCCCCGTCATGACGGGATCAGATGGGGTCACCAACATTCCCCAGGTTGAGAGGTTCTCGACCCGATCAGCGACAAGTCGAAAGTCTCTTTCTCGCACCACTTGGCAAGGGATGCGCACAGAATGGCGGGATGGGCGGCGTTGGTATTCTCGGTCGTTTCGCACGGCGGTTCCTCCTGGAGTAAGAATCGTTTCAGGGGTTCCGTCTTGATGTCAAGAAATGTGAGCAGATGTAGGTGTTTCTGACAGTGTTACTGAAACTAGTGTTCCAACGAATTCAGCCTTGAGGCAGAAAATAACGCTCAACGACGGTCGGGAGGCTCAACCACCAGCCCTTTGCGGGCTTCCTTGAGACGCACTTCTTGTTCGGTCCGACGCAAACGAAGCTCAACCAAATCCTTCGTGATGACGTCGAGACGCCGAGTTCCCTTGGCCAATCGTTCCGTGAGTTCTCGGCGTAATGCAGCCGCCTGATTGTTCTTCTCGATCGCCTGAAGACTCAAACGCGTTTCTCTCGTGCTGCGCTCCAACTCCTTCTGCTCACGACTGAGCTTTCGCTCCTGATCTTCGAGTGCAGCGAGGGCACTTGCGTGTTCCAGGATCGCTTTGAGCGCGACGCGCTGCTCACTCTTCACCTTCTTCGACTTGAGAAAATCACCAATCGCTCGCCTCGCCTCAGCGCTTTGCCAATCGATGTCGCGACGAACAGGTAAGCGCTCCTCTACCTTCAATGTGGCCTTCCCATGGGCACCTACATCGACAGGGATCAAGGCTGCATTCTCTCCCGAAAGCTCCTCGGTACCTGCGGGCGGTTCCCAGAGTTTTGCTCCATGAATTTGTCGATGGCGCACCAGAACTCGAGCCTTCTCCTGACCACCGTTCTGCACTTTGTACTCAGTAATCGTGGCCTGATCGCGCTCGATCGTGAGTCGTCCATCTCGAACCGCATAGAGACGAACTCCCCGCTGATCGCGAGTCGTATCGATTTTGATCGAGAGAGAGCGCATCAACGCGAATGGGACGGTCGCTTGCGCATCCGCAGGGAGGGCGTCGACCACGCCTTGACCCAAAAATGCACCCTTCTCGAAGACAGCGATAGGGCCCCGTTCCAGCATCCCTCCGGTCTTGTTCTTAAAACGCGCGACGCGAAAAGGATGACGAGAAGAATCCGGGACGCCTCCATCTGGTGAATAAAGGAAGACGGCCTCGCCAGGCACCTTTTCGCTGATGAAAAGCACCATGGTCGCGCTCTGGTCCGGGATGGTCACCTGATGAGGGACTTCGTAGCAGGTGGCTCCCGTCTGCAACTCCACTCGCGCCAGGCCAGCTGTGTTGCGAGGAACACTCGAATAGGAGGCCTTCTCTTTCTTCTTGCCCTCGAGAGCTAGACCACCCACGCCGTATCCTGAGCCAGAGGCCGGTTTGGACATGGGGCGAGCTCCTCGGCTGCGGTCCGCCTTAGCGATTGAGTCGAAGTCCGCGTCGTCTTCTGGAGCAGCTTCTTCACCAGCTTCCTCCTGCTCCAACTCCACCGCTTCATCGACGCGCAACGAGGTCTTTCCCTCAGGAACCGCATGAATCACTTCACCTCGGTCAGTCATGACCGGGCGCCTTGGAACGACTGGTTCCCCAAGAGTCGACTCAAAAGCAATAGGAGCTCCTGCGACGAGAGCAATTTCCACGTTCTCCCAGTCCTCACCACTTTGGTTTTGAACGATGCCCCAAGCTTGGAAGTAAGCCTCACCTTTCTTCCCAACGACGAGGCGGTAGGACGGACGCCATAAGGGTGTCTCCGCCAAATACCCCACCGAGATGTCGTGCTTCTCACCATCCAGCTCCAGGGTCACCCGCCGGAGCTCACGAGAATCGGATTTCTTCCCATCCCAATGATCCATCGTGGCCTGAAGCTGCGGATCCACTTCAGGTGCTTTGTCCTCATCCATTTTGACGGGAAAGGACGCCGCGCGAACCGTATGCCCACCCCTTTCCAACACGGCCAAGGTTGCGAGGAAGTCTCCAACATTTTCCTCTCGGAGTTTGAAGTGGACCTCTTCCGTATCTACCTCGCCCTGGCGCTCAAAGTACGCCACACCATTGCGGTAGACGACAACTCTTTTTACAGGCAGTTGCTGACTCTCGACCTGGGCAGTCCTCACACAACCAATGAGGAGAGGAGCAAGGAGGAGCCCGACACCGGCTCGTTGCCAACAGGGACGTAGGAGACCGGCCTTTTTCATACCCATCATGATGGCCCGGACTCTAACCTATCCCGCTCGGGGCCACACGTCCGAGCGTTGAGACAGCTTCTTCGACCAACGCGTCCACAAGGATGGGGGCAGCGCTCCCTTGAGTGACGCCCACCAGTCGGCATCGCTCGAAAAACCCTTTCGTCGCTCAACGTAGAGCTCGGCCACAATCAAAGCCCACGCCGCAGCATCAGATTCCAAAGGAGGACTTCCCGCCGGAAATCCAAGACCGTCCGCCGTTTCGTGGTGAGCGCGGATCAACTCCACAACTCGAGGCGATTCTCCCAATGTTTGGACGAGCTGAGCGCCGACCATCGGATGGAGAAACGCGTTGGCCGTGTCATCCGCCTCCGGACCAAAGTGAAGCTCCCCGCAATCATGCAGTTCAGCCGCACGCAGAAGGGCCTCCTTCTCGTCTTCCTCAATCCCCAAAGCATCCGCAAGCCCAGCGCAAACATGCTGCACTGCCTCACGATGACTTCCAACTTCCACACCAACGTCCGCTACCTCCGCTAAACCGGAAAGCAATCCACGCAACCGTGCTCGAGCTTGAATGATCGCGTCATCAGACTCACAAAGTTCAGACATGATACCCAACACACTTCGGAGTCGCTCCTCCGTGTCCTGAGGAAAAACATCTGGCGGACGTGAGCTTCCAGCGATGACAAGAAGCGCCCCCACGCGCAAAGGCGAAGCCAACGCCCAAAGTGCTTTGGCACCAGGGGCGAGACGTTCAGGCTCCGAAATGATGACTTGCCAAGTTTCGGCAATGCTGACGATTTCCGCTCCGGAAAAGGCTTCGTCGATCGCGCCATGGATCGACAAGATCTCCGGTGCCGCGCCCTCGTCAGCGATTCGCGCCACACCACCACGATCAGCTCCCAACGCCCCTAGGAGAGCGTTCAACAAAAGACGCAGCGCAGCGCCGTGATCGGTGGCAGCTCGCGCAAACTCCGAATGCAGCTCAGTCTGGACGACCGACTCCTGGCTCCTTCTTTGGGCTTGGACTTCGCCAATGCACGCCGTCAAAAGAGAACGCGTTGAGCGCCAATTGGCTCGAAGATCATCCAACGGAAGGTGCGCCACCTGAGGGCTGCAAAGCCAAATGCCGTTCCAGATTTCCTCGTACCAACCGTTTCCTTGGGCCTCCTTGACCCCCAAACGAAGGGGCAAGATCTCCTCCCAGGGTTCCTCAACGGGCGCTTCTTCCTCTGGAGCGTCATCGTCAATCGGTATGCGTTGCACTGAGGAATGCCCCGAGTTTTGAGTCTCCTGAGGTCGCTCCTCGTCACGAAGAGGTCTGGAGGCGATGCCCAAGCCAACTCGCTCCAACACCCCCTCGATATCCGCATAGATCGCTGCAACCTCCAGCTCTTCTCCTTCGCAAAGAGCATCAGACACGCAATTCGCGATACCGCTTGGTGAGCTAATCTTGTCGAGTTGAGCAAGAAGAGCAGTGTCTCGACGCTCGGGTGTCTTCGCCTTCTTTTTGGAAAACCACACAGCCTTCACCCCTTCTTCAATAGACCCAACCCAATGCGCCGGTCCACGAGTCTTGGTTGTACTCCGGCGAACCGATACGAGTGTACGCGAGTTCGAGTTGCAGATGCCGCCACAATCTGGCCTTCGCACGAAAGCCCCCCACGTACACCGCGCTGTTGTTCTGTTCGACCACGCCGAAGGACGTTTCGTACACGTGACCAACAAACGGTTTGTAGCGAAGTGTAAGGTCGGTACCGAACACCCATTCATCTGTAGGTGTGTAGTAGGGAAGCGCACCGACACGAGCCTCGGCGTACTTCATCCGCTCGACATACCCCCGTGGCTCGACTTGAAACTTGCCGGTGTTGTGGAATCCAACGACCCCCAACTCATGGTTGCGAATGTTGCCGTCGCTGATCCAAGACACGTCACCGACAGCCGAAACGAAAATCCACGAAGCAGGTTCAGTATAGATTTCGAATTGCGGTCCCCACCAACGGACGTCCATGGCCGCCGCATTCCGCGACACGCGAAACCGATCGTATTGGAACCATGCTCGCCCGAAGATCCAACCAGCAATCGAAACCCGCATCCCAAGAGACCCCACAGGAGAGACGTTCCCCTCGGAGTCAGCCTCAACGCCACCAGAGATCTCTGGCCAATACTCATCCAACCATTCGTAGCGAGCGGTCACTTCCGCACGATTGACGAACACGGGGGGTAGCGGCGGACGAGGCCAAGACATCTTGTGCACGAGTTCTGACCAGCGCGCGATGGCGATGTTGGTGTCCAGCCGGATCGGAGCATGCAGCTGATGCGTCGATTGAGCAGAAGCCTCAAGAAACTCGACTCCTTGGTTATCAGTCCAATACCGAACTTGTTCTCGCACTTGAGTGGGGTGGTCATTGCGCAGCATTTCCATGCGTTCGAGCGCCTTCGCTCGATCTGCCTCACGTCGCACCAGCACCTTGTACTGCTCCTTCGCGACGCGCCACTTGGCACTCCAATGAGTGAGGTCAGCCACAATCCAAAGCGGCGATGAGTTCTCTGGGTCCAACTTCGCCCAACGCTTCGCAGCGCCGAGCGCGCCGTCCTTGTCCCCTTCTGCGAGAAGAATCCAAACGACGACCTCAGTCGCCGCCGGGTCATCGGGGCGATGTTCTTCCAGCCATCGCGCGTGAGGGAGTGCTTCGGACGTCTTCTCTTCCCAAAGAAGAATCTGAGCAACTCGAAATCGGAAGACAGCATCGTCAGGAGCTAGCGCAACGAGCTTTCTCAACGACACCAAGGCGCTCGTCTGATCGCTGCCCCATCCAGCAAGAAGGAGAACGAGCTCCCATCGATCGCGTCCACCTTTCTTCTCTGCATCAGCGCGCGCCTGGGCGATGGCCATCGGAACATCACTCGCTCCAAGCGCCTCTCGGACATCGTCAGACGCCACCTCTCCAATCAAGCGATCAGCGTCACTTGTTGCTCGTGCGTCCCAAGAAAAAAGTAGCGCCCCGATCATGCACAGAGAGCCGAGCCAGCGGGTCCCTCTCCGTGATCGCGATCGCCTTGTCGAGTCCTTCATCAATCAATCCTGTCTGCACGGCGCCGGCACGCTTCGTGCAACCCATTTCGATGTCGGGACGTCGACGAGCTTCAGATTGGAGACCTTGAGCTCAGTTTGACACTTCCAGGATGGGTATTTTGAGAGGAGAAGTAAAGATGACAAGCATCAAGATCGAACATCACGATTCGCACACTGTGGTGGTTCCGCCCCCTCGGGTCGATGTAACCAACGCCGCGGAGTTTTTGAACTCGATCAAAGATGAGATTCGTTCAGGTAACACGAACATCGTGCTCGACCTGCGAGATACGCGCGCCATTGACTCAACGGCACTCGGCGCACTCGTTCAGGTTTATAAGTGGTCACGGATTGGTGAAGGTGACCTACGATTGGCGAGTCCCAGTGATGGCGTGAAGCGACTGCTTTCGTTGACTCGCTTGGACAAGGTGTTCGACCTTCACGATTCGATCGAGGACGCCGTCACAGCGTTTCAGTAAATGCTCGACGCATGCATCGTCGCCCCCGGCGGCTTTCCTCGTGTCACAGGAGGGCTGAGCCGGTGGGTTGAGGTCGTTTGTCTAGCTCTCTCGAAGCTCGATCTAGGCGTTTGGAGCATTGGACAACCAGCTTGTCTCGGATTGGAGCATTCGATCCCCAAGTCCATTCGAGTTCTGAAACACCAGAGAGTTCTCGCTGGCGCACCACCTACCGCTCGACTCTATATTGTTTGCGGACCACTCATCGCCGAATGGGCCAAGGAACATCACGAGCTGCTTGGCCGTACCATCTATGTCGAACACGGCGATCAAGCGCGAGAACTCGCCGTCGGCGCCTGGAGATGCGAAGCAGGCAATGAGCTTCATCCTCGAGCTGTCCATCAGCTGCTGAGCGATCGAGACGAGGCAGCACTTGCTTGCCAGGCGATCGTGGGAGTCCACCGACGCACCGCGCGAAGGCTCCGGCAACGAACGGAGCGCCGACTGCTCACGATCCCAAACGCGGTTCCTCCAGTCACGCAGCATCGAAAGCGCTCGAAAAGGGTCAGTTTCATTGGCCGAGCTTGCCGAGCGAAGGGCATTGATCGATGGGAAAAGCTCCAAAGAAGGCTCTCTGACGTCGAACTCCACGCGCAGGGCCTTCACGATGCCGCGTCGCCCGAGCTTCTACGAAACCTAGAAACAAGGTTCGCTGGGCCACAAAAAGACCCATGGCAAGAACTGCCGGGGCTCATCGTCATGCCCTCACGCAGTGAAGGTAGCCCGTTCGTCGCACTGGAAGCCGAGGCACGGGGAGTACCAGTCTTGATCACGCCAGGTGCAGAGCTTGGTTCGAGTTCGTTGATCAACGAAGCACCTTGGGACTCCGAATGGATGAGTCACGTACGGCGCACATTGAATAAAGACTTTGACGTGGAGGAGGGCACGCGCCTTGCAAGGTGTCGATGGCGCAACTTCACCGCCACGTGGAATTGCTTGTTGCAAACACTCAACGCGAAGGGGGAAATTTTATGAGAGTACTGATCGTCCACTCCTATGACCTAATTGGGAGCGGATCGTCCATCTACACACGCAATCTAACGCGAGCACTTCTCGATCAGGGTATCGACGTCACCGTTCTCCGTTTCCGATCTGGTCGAGACGAAGCAGCGGTTGATGAACTGAGACGGCGCGGTGCCAAAGTCCGCGACATTCCGACTTGGGCAGCCAGCATCACGTATCCTCGTGATGAGTTACCGGACGTTCCCATCGTACTCGCCCTTTCATACAAGGCTATTGAAAAGCGAGTCGAGGCAATCCGCGAAGAGATCGAGCAAGCAGCGGGTGATCGACCGTTTGATCGCATCTTCTCCAACCACCTACTCATTGGCTCAACAGCAGCTGTCGAGTACGGCGCTCGCCATCACGTACCGGTGACCGTCATCTCGCATGGCACTGACGTCGAATACGTAGCGGCGAAGGACGAGGTTTGGGCGGAGCGAGCCGCGGAAATTACCGCAAAGGCTCACCGGGTGATCGCGCTCAATGATCGAGCGCAAAGTCGGCTTTCCGAAGTCCTCGGAGCACCAACGTATGCCTTTGACATCACCCCACCCGGCATCGATACGCAATCGTTCAAACCTCTTCTCGATGATCGTCATCCTGTCTTTTCAGTCGTCGGGCGACTCACGCTCGACAAGGGACAGCAACTGGCCATCGGAGCCTTGCCCTTCATCATGCAAAAGGTTCCGCAAGCACAACTCGTGCTCGTCGGTGACGGCCCCGAGCGCAAGCATCTGGAAAACCTAGTCGACATTCTCGATCGAGGAGATGCGCTCGGCCTCGCACGTCTCAGTCGTGGCGACCCAGATCGCATCGCCCGCCATGCACCGCTTGTCCGCGCCTATCTCGGAAAAGAAGGTCGAGAAGCCTGGGCTTACGCCCAGGGTCACATTAAACGGCGAATTCACTTCACCGGACTCGTCTCTCCGTCCGAGGTCGCCGGCTGGTTGAATCAAGCGCGCGTCGCAGTTCTGCCTTCGATGATCCAGGAGTGTTATCCGCTGAGCCTACTCGAAGCGATGGCTTGCGGCTGCCGCCTCATCGCTACAGAGCGAGGCGCCCCCAACACTCTCTGGCGCATGGCGGAACACATGCACCCAGGCATTTCCAAGAGTGCTGTCGCAGCGGAATGTCCGAAGTCGATCGCCCAATGCGTCTTGCATCACATGGACCAATGGTCGCCCAGTCCAGCAACCACCACTGCCTACAAAATCCGCGAAACAATGGGATGGGAAGGGATCTCCCAGAGCCTTCTCCACGGAACACCATTCGAGGACCAATCATGGAACAGGGAAATTTCGAACAGCCGCATGTCGTCATGGCAACCGAAGGAACTTACCCCTTTGTCGGGGGAGGCGTAAGCACCTGGTGTCATCAGATCTGCGAAGGGCTGGAAGAATATCAGTTCGATGTGTTCGCGGTGACAGGTGATGCTCAAGTCGCGTGGAAGTACGCGCGCATGCCTACCGTACGCAGCGTCCAGCACATTCCCATGTGGCCAGGCGAGGAACCCGGAATGTTCCTCCAACCTGGCCCCTATTCCCGCGTTTTGGAACGACGCTGGAAGACCACAGACAAGATCGTGCTGGCCGGTTTCGTTCCTCCCCTCCAAGTGATCCTCCACGAGATCTTCATCGGTGAAACCGAAATCGAAGAGCTTTGCGACGCCATCACCGAGATGGGTAAGTTCCTGAGAACCTACGACTTCAAGGCGAGCATGCGGTCGCGTCACACTTGGCAGGCCTTCTGCAGTGTCGTGGAGGAATACGCAAAACTGCGCCCCGACGAACCGTCACCGAAGATCGCGGACGTCACTCTTTGCGCCCGTTGGTTCTACAATATGATGATGCCGATCGCGGCGACCCCCGCGCCATCGGACTGCTTTCACGCCACGATCGCCAGCGCGTGCGCATTGCCAGGTGTCGTTGGACGACGGTTGGATGGCATCGCGTTCATGCTCACTGATCACGGCGTCTATCTGAGGGAGCGCTACATTGCGATTTCGCGCGCAGACTTCCCTCAAGTTCAAAAGAAGTTCCTCGTGGGACTAGCGATCCTGTTCGGACGAGCCTGCTATCACGTGGCAGACATCGTCTCACCCGTCGCTAACTTCAACTCACGATGGGAAATCCCTTTCGGTTGCGACCCGGGAAAGATCAAGGTCGTCTACAACGGCGTGGAGACGGAAAAGTTCGTCCCCGGAGCCAAACCCGAACACCTCCGGGGCAGACCTATTGCTGTCGCCGCCGCTCGGGTCTTTCCTCTCAAAGACCTGGAGACCATGATCCGTGGCACCCGGGTCGCAGCCGATATTAATCCCGAAATCAAGACCATCGCCTACGGATCGCTCAAAGCAGATCCCCCCTACGTGCAGATGTGTCGCGATATCATCGCCGAACTGAAGCTCGAGGATCATTTCGAGTTCGGCGGCTTCCACCCGGACCCTTACGCGATCTTTATCGAGGGGGACATCAGTGTGCTCTCAAGCATCTCCGAGGGTTTCCCTTACACGGTGCTTGAAGCGATGTCCTCCGGAGTCCCTTGCGTAGCAACCGACGTCGGTGGAGTCCGCGAGGCGGTCGGCGACACCGGAATTGTCGTGCCCCCGCGTAACCCTGAGGAATTCGGCAAAGGAATGGCTGAGCTTCTTGGTGATCCACCTCGCCGTAAGGAACTCGCTCGCGCTTCTCGAGAGAGAGTGGTGACCGAGTTCACACTGCAGAAGCAACTGGACGGCTATCGAAAGCTCTACACCGTACTCGTTGAACAAACACGGGAGAGGCAAAAAGCTGCAGCATGACTTCTCTGCCGCCGCCCAACTCTGCGCAGGCTCTTGAGTCGAAAGCAGAAACCGACGTCGCGACGAAGCGCGCGGAGGCGGCGGACCGTCTTGCATACGAACTCAGGGAAGAAGCTGGACGACCACTCGATCGTTGGGCTGTGGCCGCACTGCTCGAAGCGAAGGGGATGCGCGATGCAGACGCCGTCGACCAATACGAGTGCGAAAACCTCTTCGAATTTGCAGACGACGTCTTCGCGGTAGCGAAGACGCTTGAGATGACCCAAGAGGAGTCTGCGGATTCGGCACACGAAAACGCCCTGTTGCGACTTCTCAAGCACCTCTGGCAAGGGTCGTTCTTCGCCATGCCGATGATCGGTCAGATCATCTGTGTTTTGGTGACGCGCTATTCACTTTGGGCATCTCTCGACTTCACCGAACTCCAAGCAACGGTAGTCGGCTTAGGCACTCTCGGCAGCTTTACCGTCACAGGCGGCTTGGTGATGTGCATTGGACGCCAGGGAACCGTCTACAAGGGCCTCCAGGCCATTGATCTGCTCAGGAAGATTTGCTTTCGCCTAATGATCGTTGGCTCGCTGGTCATCGTCGGAGTCGGAGTCGTCGCATTTGCACTCCAGATGCTCACTCCTCTCGTGTCGATGGCCTGGTTCTGGGTCGCCCTTGCCTACTACGGCTCTCTCTCCGTGCTTTGGCTCGCGCTCGCCATGCTCTACATGCTCGGGCAGCATCAATACAGCTTCGGCCTGACCTTCGTCGGCGGGATTCTCGTTGCCGTGCTGGTCCGGGGATTCGGTGCACCAGTCGTTGGAGCTCAGCTCGGTTGTATCTTACTCACTGCCGTCGGCGCGTTCTTCGTCGCAAACCGCAAGATGGCCGCAATGAGCAAAGGCCAAAACAAGTCGTATGAAGGTGCTGTGCTCGCTCCTCTCGATGTCTTGACCGGTACACTCTACCCCTTCTTTGTCTACGGGAGCGCCTACTTCACATTGCTCTTCGCCGACCGCGCGATGGCCTGGACGGCGCCCGGCCGACCAGTTCCTGCAGCTGTGTGGTTCCACACGCCTTACGAGTTAGGCATGGACTGGGGTTTGATCAGCTTGCTCGTCCCCATGACCTACCTGGAGCACGTCGTCTACGAGCTGGCCCCGGAAATCGAGTCTGGTCAAAAGAACTATACACACGCCCAACTGGCCTCTCATCGGCGAAAGTTCCTCGGCTTCTTCTGGAAGTCCGTCGCCATCATCATCGTCCTCGCTGCCATCAGCGTCGTCGGCTCCTACTTCGCCGTCCTGTCGCTCAAAGCATTCGACGACGTGGCGACGATTCGCGACTTCTTCGCAAGCCCCATCACGTTCCTCGTCTACTGGCTTTCCGCCAGCGCCTATCAGCTGCTCACCATCGGACTCCTCGTGGGCTTGCTGCATTTCACCCTCGGACGTCACGAAGCCATCGTCCGTGAAATGAATCGAGCGCTCTTTGTGAGCGTCGCTACCGGTTTCCTCGTCAGCCGGATCGTAGAGCCACACTACGCGGCAGCCGGCTTTCTTGCCGCCATGGCTGTTTTCGCCGCCATGATGCTGCGCGCCGGCCAACACCTTTCTCGGAATATTGATCATGTTTACTTCTCGGCATTCTGAACAACAGAAGAGCGCCGGGAAGTGCGCTGTCAGGTCTCCTTTCCAGCAAAACGGAGACACCGGATGATCGCCGAAGCGCTACTCGGAGCCGTTCGACTGCTCCTTTGGGCACTTTTGTTCGCGTACGTCATGCCCCGGTTGACCTTTGCGAGAGAGGTTCCAGACGGCCCGACAGCAACAGCGCGCATCGCTCTGCTGACGCTGGTTTGTTCGGCTGGTCTCTGGGCAGTTCAACAGCTTTCGGTTTCCACCTTCGTTCTCGGTGTTGCTCTGGCCATTTGGACCGTTCAGCGAAAACGAAAAGGTGTCGACGGTCTTTCGGTGGATCAGGTGGTCTTTCTCAAAGTCCTCCAATTCCTTCACATCCCAGCTCCACTTCCTGGTGAAAGGGTCCCCGAGAAGGGTGCGCCTGCGCCTGGGAAATTCTCAGTCGCCGACGATGCGAAATCGACACTGGCGATCCTTCGCCAAAAGGTTTTGGAGCCAGGGCGAATCATGGGAACTTCGCTCGCCTCACGTGCTCAACGGGTGAGCACAGACATGTGGGGTAGTGTCGTGGGAACCGCTGCGCTGGCGATCGGCGCAGTTCTCTTCCGTTTCCGGGGGGAGCACCCTCTCTCGAGCCAAGACGAACAACTGGTCTTGCAGCGAGAAGGATGGGTGGAAGGAACCGCCTGGCTTCCCGATCTCGCAGCAACCGAGCTCGCGGAACAACTCGTAGGCCTCTCGCCTGCGATGGCGACAGTCCTGACACTGACACCGATCCTCTTTATCCACGGCATCACAGCGGCTGCGCTCTTACGCAGGCTCGCACCTTCAATCCCCAGCTATTTGGGAAGTTTGGCGATGCTCGTTCCCTGCCTCAAGGCCCTCGCCGGAGGCGAACCTGTCGAGATGGCCCTCCTCATCGGACCCACGATCGCTTGGGCATGTTGGTCAGCCAGCGACGCAGGTCGCAAGGCGGGTTTCCCCCTCGCACTGGCAGCGGCCTCCGTTTTTCTAGGCGCAAAAGCAGGTGCACTTTGTGCCCTGGCGCTCCTCTTGGGGGAAATCGCCCGAGGAGCGGAATCACGCAGCAAGATCAAGGTGCGCTGGAGTCGTGTTTTGTTACTCACTGGCGGGCTCTCTGGGCTCCTGTCATTTCTCTCGTTCGGCGCACTGCCGACTCTTGGTGAAACGACTCCGCTCAACTCAACGCTCGTTACAGGAACTGTAGCTCTCTCCTGTTGGCTACTAGCAACAGGCGCTGGACACCGCGACGCCGCTCGACGGGCAGCCGTTCGAGGTTTCGCTCTGACGTTACTCGCTACAACAGCGCTCAGCGGACAAATCTGGCCAGCGATCTCCCTAGGTCTCCCCGTACACCTAGTTCTCGCCCTCGCCGGCTTCGGTCTGACGCTCGTGTTCGGGCAACTCGTGGGCAGCTTCAAGCTCACCCCTCTACTGTATCCAGCCCCCCTTTCAGTGGTTCTCGTCGCAGCATGGATCTCAGTCGGCAGTGCCCAAGCTGATGACGAGCCAACAGTTGGCCGAGACGAGCTCAACCTCATTTCAGAGATCGAAGAGCAATCCTTACCCTGGGACTACACGGTTGTCGCCGGTCCGAAGTTCTTGCCGGCAATTGCTGGACGAAGTTGGTACGTCGACGAACGGCAGGTTGCCAAACTCTATCCCGCGCACCTCTACGAATTTCATCCGGAACATCCGGATCGAATTCTAGGAACAAGCACCACGTACATCGTGACCGACTTGGCAGGTCAATCAGACGCTGCTCGTTGGGTTCAAGATCTTCGTGCGAACGGTGTCGACGTCGAACACGCTTCACGTCTGAAGTCCGACGATTTCCTCGTCTTCTCGCTCAAGAGAGACAGGGAGAAGGAGCGCCAAGTCCAAGAGGAATGGTTCAGCAACAAGAGGAAAGGCCAGCAGGTGAAGCCTGCTCACCAACCTGCAGTTGTCAAGAAAAGCTTAAACGGCGCCGCTGGCCTCGGTGGGTCGGAAGGGAGAAGTGAGTGAATCCGCTAGCGAAAGAACCAGCATCAGAGTCAGGAAGGCCACATCGGATCATCCTTGCGGACGATAGCGCCGCGAACCGAAAGCTTTATTCAACCGTTCTGAAAGCTTCCGGCTTCGAGGTTCTTCTAGCAGAGGATGGCGGACAGGTAATGGAGCTCTTGGAGGAATACCCGCCCGACCTTCTCATTCTCGACTACATGATGCCGATTTACGACGGCGCAGAGGTCGTACGTCGTGTCCGCAAGCAAGAGCGGTACGCCGAAGTGCCAGCGCTAATCCTCACAGCTTCTGAGGAGCCCATGCATCTCGAGCTGGCGATGGAATCGGGTGCCACAGACTACCTGACGAAACCAGCCAACCTTCGGGTCCTTGGTAAGCGGTCTCTTCAACTGGCTAGCGCCTTCCGACGACGCCAAGCAGAGCAAACTCGCCATGAATCGGAAAGGAAGATCTGGCTCAAAGAGCAAGAGCAACTTCGATCAGAGATGGATTCGGCCCGGGAAGTTCAAAAGGGGCAACTTCCCAATGTCCCAGTTCTCTGCAGGAACGCACGGATCTCCGGAGCACTCGTCCCTTGCGGCGCGGTGGGAGGCGATCTGTTTGAGGCGAAAGTCACTGTTCGAGGCCGAGTGTTTTTCGCCCTCATCGACGTCTCCGGACATGGGACCGCGTCGGCACTCCTCGCCGGCGAGGTCAAGGCACGACTCTCCTCTCTCGTCGAACGATGCAGCCTCGCGGACGCGATGAAGACCGTCAACAACGACATCGCCGCGAGGCAAGGCGGCAAATACACCTGCGTCGCCGCTGGAGAACTGAAGGGAGATCGTCTGCGCATCATCAATTCGGGTCTCCCGCCCGTCGCCGTGATTCGCGATGGTGAAATCGTCATGGAAATTGCCGGCGGCGGACTTCCTCTCGGGCTGTTCCCTGACAGCGAATACGAGGTTGCGGAAATCGAAGTCACCCAGGGGGATCGGATCATCATGCTGACCGATGGCGCCACGGAACCTTGGGGGCCAGCGGACGACGTTCAGGGTGCAGCGAGTCGACTTGGCTTGTGGCGGTGCCGTTGGGGCGAAGAAGACAACATCGAGTCCCGCCTCGAAACAGCCGTTCGCGACCTCGATCATGAACTGCGAGACGACACCACGGCTCTTCTCGTTGACATCGCATACCAGCAAACCGCGTCTCTTCGCGCAGAGACTGCGGAAGTCAGAACAGCAATGGACTGGGCCCTCGAGGTCAAGCCCAGTTGGATGCACGAGGACATCCTTCATTTCGCCTTTGCGGAAGCTGTGACCAACGCGATCGTCCATGGTTGCCTGGGGGTCGAAAGCGACCATCGTCGCGACAGCATGGGGCAATACTTCACCGAAATGGTGGAAGCTGAACCGCAATCCGTTCGGTGTGGGGTCAAGCTCTCGTACTGGGAAAGCGAGGGGTTCTGCGCGTTCGGGTTGAAGTGGAACGGCGTAGGTTGCCCACCGGATAAACGCACTCCACCCGAAACGATCGACTTCATGGGCGCATCGGCCGGGGCAGGTCTCACCATCATCCACGACTTCTTTGATCGCGTGGAGTGGACGGAAGATGGGCGCGAGATGGTTCTCTACGCGCACGACAAATCGAATGAACCAAACGAAAGCGAGGGAGAAAAATGAAGAAAATCGGATTAGTGATGGCTGGTGGGCTAGGCAAACGAATGAAGAGCAGCAAGCCCAAGGTTCTCCACGAAGTGGAAGGAATCCCCCTGGTGACTCGAGCCATCGAAGCGGTGCGAGCTGGTGGCGCGGAGAGATTGATCGCGGTGCTTTCCCACAAGGCTGACGAAGTCTCTCAGGCTCTCCCTGAAGACGTCGAGGTAGTCGTCCAGGAGAGGCCGCGCGGGACGGCATCCGCAATCATCGCCGCCGAACATTTGCTCGATGACGAAAGCATCATTGCCGTGAGTTTCGGCGATATGCCCTGGGTCAACCCGAAGAGTGTCGCCCGTGTTTACCAAGCGCTGGAGGACGGAGCCGACGGCGCAGTTCTAACGTACATCTACGAAGACCCACCACAGTTTGGTCGCGTGATCCGCGATGAAAACGGGCACTTCGCCAATCTCGTCCAATTCAAGGATCTAACAGAAGACCAGCTGGCCATTCGAGAAGCAGACGCTGGCCTCTTCGCCTTCCGAACCGGACCGCTCAAGAGAGCTGTCACCACCCTCGACGACAACAACGCCGCGGGGGAGCTTTATCTCACTGACGCGCCTGCAGCGATCGTTCGATTAGGGGGGCAAGTCGCGTGTATCGAAGCAGAGGAGATTGAGGAGACTCTCGGCGTTAACGACCGACGCCACCTCGAATTCGCCAACCGCATCCCCGCGGTCCGTGAAGCCGACCATCATCTCCACAAGGCCGATGAGGTTGTGTGGACAGGGGATGAACAACTTGTGGAGCACGCGAGTCACCGCTGATCACGACATGCACGTACTCATCGTTCACGGCTACGGTCTTCAGGGCTCGGGTTCCAACCAATACACCCGAGAACTGGTGCAGCGCTTCATCAACCAAGGGCTCAACGTCGACGTCCTTTGTCAGGAGCGCGTCGACTGGCCGAATTATGTCCGGGAAGTTCGCGACTACGACGCCCAAGGGCTCCGGTTTGACACTCATCACTTGGCGCCCGATGGGCGTGTCGTCGTTCACCGACCTTTTCTGCCGGACGGGACGCTGCCCGTCTACAACTGGGATCGATATCCAGGGTTTCCGATCGCGAAGACCTTTCCAGAACTGACGTCGGAACAACTCGACGAGTTCTTCACTTCCTACGAAGGAACGCTACGCACCATCATGAACGAACGCGAAATCGCGATCGTTCATGTCAACCACGTCCTCCCTCTTCCCGAGGTCGTGCGTCGCGCGTTGGAAGGAAGCCCCGTCCCTTATGTCGTGATGCCGCACGGTAGCGCCATCGTTTACACCGCCGACCGCGACCCGCGCTATCACAAGATTGCAGAAGACGGTCTCATGGGTGCCGCTCAAATCTTCGTTGGCGGCCACGAGATGCGCAGCCGCTTGAGTGAGCGTTGGCCGCCCCTCGAAGAACAAGCCCAACGAGCCCCTGAAATCCCCATGGGCGTCGATCTCACTCGGTTCACTCCGGAAGCTCGGGAGCTGCCCGTCATGGGCGGAGGAGGACGGAGTAGAAGCGATCGAGCAAAGGAGATGCTGGACGCGCCCTCGACTCGCAAAGAACTCATGGACTGGGTTCGCACTTGCCAAACTCGCTACCCCGCGAACGAAGCAGCATCTGATCTGGCCACCGAGCTCGCGAGGGCAGAACAAGATCCCATGATCACGTTCCATGGCAAGTTGGTCACAGGCAAAGGAATCGCTGGGCTGAGTCTTGCTTTCGCAGAAACAACTCGGACCCATCGCGATGCGCGTTTGTGGTTCCTCGGCGACGGCCCCCTCCGCATCCCACTGGAGCTGATCTTTCACGCCCTCGAAACGTCCAACTTCGACCTCTTCAACACGATCATCGAAGAAGGGTGGGGCTGGGAAGGAAAGAGTCATGGGCCCTTTCAGGAACTCGCGGTCTATCAAGATCAGGAGACGTTCTCGACTCTTTCCAAGCACTGTCATCGCATCAAGATCACCGAGCGCGTCCATTTCGGTGGTTTCGTCTCCCACGCAACCTTAGCCAGACTTGTCGCGCGAGCCGAGGTTGCTGTCCTGCCTTCAATCGTTCCAGAGGCCTATCCGCTTGTCTTAGGAGAGATGCTGGCTGTCGGCTTAGCCCCTCTCTCGACGGATCTGGGCGGCGCACGTCCGCTCCTCCAAGAGCTCTCCGACGAGTTCTCCGTACCCTACGAAGCGCTAGCGATCTCCCCTCAACCGGAAAGCTTAGTTCGACAACTCACCGAAGCTCTGTGCGCTCGGCTCAACAAAAGATTGGTCTCACGTGGCACAGCACGCGCAGTCGCAGAAAGGAGGTTCTCTTGGGAGAGTATCGCGTCTCAGACGGAACAGCAGTACCGAAGAGTACTACAAGCGACGGCGTAACCTTCGGCCCCAACATCGACGATGCGTGGGTGGAAGGTCTCCGTGCTCTACCAGCTGGGACCAAGTTGATCCCAAGCACAGAAGAGCATCGAACGTTGATTGATGCGCTCCGGCTCCATCGTCGATATGGAGTCGAAGGACAAGAACAAGAAAGCTTGGTTCCTCCCTCAGCTCAAACACCATCTCACGTCGAGGATCTTCTTCTCCAAGCCTGGCGATCGGAAAAAGACCACATTCTCGACACTTTTTCTGAAATGACGGAGGAGCAATCGGTCGAGGCACTCCAGTTCGTCGTTGAAAACGAAGACGCGCTCTATGAGCTGAATCGAATCCGTCCTTACCAGGACGTCATCCCGCCTCTCTTGACGGGACTGGGCGCTCGACGAACAGCCACATTGATCTCTCGATTCCCCTGCGGAGTTGGGCTCCGGTTGCTCTTCGGCGACTACACCAACATTGAAGACGAGTTTCTGTTCGAAACCTTTCAACATCTCGAAACCACCACGCTCCGCCGTCTCATCCAAACGATGGCATCAGACGCAGACCTCGTTCGCCGCTTGGGGCTCCTTTGCGCCGCTGCCCCTTCAATCGAGAGGAAACGATGGTTTGCGGATCTCGAGACTTCCGACTTAGGCGCTGTGATCGGAACCTTGCCGCCACGACTGAGCGCTCAAAAACTCTGTCGCGAACTCGGGGTCCCCATACCGGAAGCCGCTCGCCCCGCTCGCTCGATCAAACATGTGCGAGCAGCACAAGCCACCGCTCACGGTTTCCGCCGGGAAACACCATGCGACTACGGCACTTGGATTCACATCGACGAACATTTGGATGTCGATTGGGGACGCGACAAGGTCACTGTGGACATTCTTCGACTTGATCCCCAGTCGGTGCGCATTGAAACAACTGCACCGCCCAATCGACAAGTCAGCATCGCAGAAGCGCAGGAAGCCTTCAGCTCCCCGCCGCGAATCGAAGAATTCAAGGAGTTCGGGCTGTTTCAACTTCGAAACCGAGTCGAAGAAACGGAAGCCATCGCGGCCATCAACGGTGGCTTCTACTTCGACTACGGGCACCTCGATTACTCCCGAGAAATCGGCCTCAACTGCGCTGAACACCCGGGCCTGAAATTCGGAAGCCCCTTCGGATGGTACGTCCACCAGGGCGTCACTCTGCAAGACCCGAACTTCAGTCGCTGCGCCTTCGTCGTCGACAAGAATGGCGAGCTCTTCATCGGGCAAGTCGAGGTCGTTGGCATTTGGGTCGGTGGCCACAAGATGTCGTTCAACGCACGAAACGAAGAACCACGCTCCGATCGAATCACCTACCTCACGTCCCTCTACGGCGAATCGCTCTCGGCCGTCGCTCGTGGATGCGTCGCTTGGACCATCGTCGGAGGCGAGGTTCTTGAGGTCAGCGGCGCTGGACAAGGACCTCTCACAATCCCACCAACAGGTTGTGTCATCGTGCTTCCCGAGCAACTCGCCGGGATTTTGGAGCGGGCCCATCGAGAAAACGCCGAAGACCCAGAAAGAATGGCGGTTTACTTCATGACCAGTCTCCCTGAGGAGTTCGAGGTTCACTCGGCGTTGGCTTGCGGACCTCAGCTGATCTCTCAAGGAGAGCTCGTCGTCGACTTCGACGATGAAGAATTCGGGGAAAAGGACAGCCCCGTCATCTCCTTTTTCTTGCCACGTCTCGTGAATGGGTACCGCGCTGCGCGCAGCTTTGTCGGACTCGATGAAGAAGGCCAGCTGCTTCTCGGAGTCGTTTCCGGGCGCAGCTTCGGCATGGGGCGGGCGGGCTCGGTTGGAATGACCTTCGGCGAACTCGCCGTGCTCTGCCGTGATCTCGGCATGCGTGAAGCGATGGCGCTGGATGGAGGTGGATCAAGTTCTTTGATCGCTCGTCAGGATGGCGAAGCGAACATCTTGAACGTGCCCACAGGGGGCACAGACGTCGGAAGGGGAGTGGAGCGTTTCATCGCAAACGGTCTCCTCGTCTTTCCCAATAGAAATGAGAACAAAAGCGAAAAGCGCCGGAGAACCAAGGGGGAACGATGCGCGGGAATGTAAAAGTGAAACCAAGAAACTCACGTCCAGGGCTCTTATGGGCCTTTGCGTGCACGATCGTCGCCCTATTGGGCGACGTCAGCGATGCCTGGGCGGGGGAAGCCTCCACTCATTTCGCGTTGTTCGTGCCACCCAATAACTCAAACAATGGCCGTCACTCCGCTGTCACGATCACGGCTCACTCCAACAACACGGCGGTCGTCGTCACCGATACGAATGAAGATGGCGACAACGACGACTCGCATAGCGTCACTCTACAAAAAGGCCAATCTCTCGTCGTACGTCTCCGTGAAGGAGCGGTCAACGATGATGCGGGCGGCGTTTGGGACGGTGACAACATCATCATCGACTCGGACAAGCCAGTCACCGCGATGCTCAACACAAAGTCGGAATGGCAACATGACTGGGTCCCGGCCGACGGTCATACGATGCGCGGCAAAGAGTTCTTCATGTGGGCTCCGCGCCCCAACTGGGACATCAACGTGGTCGCGTACGAGAACGACACGCTCGTCGAAATCCACGACATCACAGTGACTCCACTCGCGGATGGGGGCGTCACGACGGTCAGCCTGCCCGGCGAAGTCATCCTTCGTCAGACGATCAACGAAGGCGAAGACCTCTTGACGACGCTCGAACGCTCTGGAGTCAACCTCACGGAAACGGGTCACACCTATCGGGTGACGACGACCAAGCCAGCCACCTGCATGTTCGGCTCGTTCTACAGGCGTGAGCGCGACGGTGGTGGTCAGGTTCCGAGTGAAGACGGCACGACCATCGGAGAGCGCTTCTTCTTCCCAGTTCCGGCAGGTCGCTGGACCCCGCATGAGCGGGAGATTCGCATCGTGGCGGGTGACACGGCGGCGAATGTCACCTTACGAGGTTGGTCTTCATCGACCGGCTGGCGCGACATCGAGACGAACGCGATCGGCGCCTACGGTCACCTCGACTTCACTGGACGATCACATGACCTAGTCCGCAACAGCACTTTTTTTGAAGTCACAAGCGACGAGCCCGTCAGCGTCTTCGAGGGCAACTGGCTTGAAACGGGAAACTTCGGCACCAGCGATGTCTTCACGTACGTATCCGCGTTGGACAACCCGGGTGTGAGTGACGTCGGGAAGGAGTTTATCGCATACATCGGACCACCCGGAAAACAGAACAACGTGGTAGGGCATGGCGATCATTTCTCCCATCTCTACATGGCCGGATTCGAACCCAACACGACGGTCACCATCGTGGATGTCGACACGAGCGGTTCGCTCTTCGATGAAACCGTCGTGATTGCCAACGTAGACGACATCGCCGACGTTCGAATCACGAGCGCTCAGTACACGGCGATGGACGATACTGCTCAAGGACGAAGGCCTTACCTTCGTGTCAGCTCGGACAAACCGATCAGCGTCGGCGCAGCCAACTGGAATGACAACTGGTTAGCATTCCCCTCCGGCACCGTACCTCATGGGCTCCGTGTCAGCGTCAGTGTGCCGAACAACGCCGAGTGCAACCAAACCCTCAACTTCGATGCAACGATCACCAACGCAACGACAGGCAACTTGAACAACGTGTCCCTCGATGCGCAGACGATCGGTGATTGCAACCTCCTCGTCGGACCGACCGCCATCGGAACGATGACACCGGGACAGCAAGTCGTGCAGAACCTAACCGGCCAGGTCAGTTGTACCGGAGCCGTCAGCGGTCAAATTGCTGGTCTCGATCTACTCGTTGAAGGCGAAGATGGCAGCGGAAACATTTACTCATCCAAATCCGCACAGGGTCTCGAAACCTATGTTCCCGGCGTCGTTGGGATCGTAAACGTAACGACCACGCCCGACGCCTGCGCGGTGGAGGTCAATTGGGTCACAGACGAAGATACCGGTGGTGTCGACTACGTCATTCAACGTCGAGAGCTCGGCGACACTGGCGCTTTCGCGGAAGTCGGAAGAGTGGCATCGCTTGCACCAGCTGTCAGCGGTTTTCAGTACACGTACTTCGACAACGATGTGACTCAAGGCACCGAGTACCAATACATGGTTTCAGCGGAGGATCAGCTGACGAGTACTGAACTCAGCATCGCCGGTCCGGCTATTGGCACAGCTGGGCTCCCGTTTACCGAAACACCTGACGAAACGGGCGATCTCTCAACTGACTACGAGACAACAGGCGTGACCTTCAATGACGCAACGGGCGACATCGATACAGACGCTGCCGTGGCGCTCCCAGGTTACGACGTGGACCAAATCGGCGTTGCTTACGACCGCTACAACGATTCGCTCTATCTCGCCGTTTCCGCGGTTGGCATCTTTGGCGATGGTGACGGGGATGGCGATCCAGACACGAACACTTTCCTAGGAGTCAACGGCATCACCGACCAAGATAGCTTCGGTGTCGACGAGCAGTTCGCGTTTGTTCTCGACTTCGATCAGGATGGAACGGGCGATGCCGTCGTCGGGATCCCCTTCGGCGGCGACATCGACTTCTTGCAAGCGACAAGCGCCAACGCAGCCTTGGTAGGCACTTCACCGACGTTGGCCTTCCTGCCTCAGACGGTCGAACAAGCCGGAACTTTGTCGGTCAACGTGCTCAACTATCCATCGTCGAGTGCACCAGATCTCGAAATCGTTGTACGCAACGTATCTGGACTCAACAATGGCTCCGAGCTGACCGACTTTGACCTGGAATTCTACCTCCATGCGAGCGCCGCAACTCCAGAGATCGAACAGGTGACTCCTCAGGAAGTTACGGCCGCCAACGCTGTAACGGCCGGTTGTGGTAACCCTGCGTCGCAAATCCACCTCGGCGTCTTCGCAGCCTTCGGCAACGTGTTCACCGGCTCCCCGACGTTTGATTTCGTGCCGTTTGGTTGGCAAGACCACAACACGGCTGAGGTCTACGAAACGGCACCAGCACCCGTAGACGGGCAAGTCATCACCTCGCCAACCGTCTTCCTTCCGGAACACATTGTCGACATCGACGGTATCCTGCATCCATCTGGGTTGAACCTCAGCACAGGCGATCTTCGAATCCAAGATCGCGGTGACCTCAACGGTCAGACCTTCAAGCTCACGTCGCAAATCGATTGGGACTACGCAGCCGCGGAAGGAGACGAGCGCTACGAGAACATCGACGTTCAGGTCTTCCGACTCATGGTCACCGATTGTGAAACGACAGTTACGGTGACTCAGGATGGAACGTCGGGAGCCATGCTGGATGATCGATTCGTGAGGCTAGCAGACGACAGTGTCGCTAACGTCGGCTCGATCAACCCTGCCAACACCCTCGCCCACTCGGTGATCGGAACGTTCGAAACAGAGGGCGCAGTTCGCAACTTGAACATGGCCATTCCTGAGGATTGGGTGTCCGACTTTGGACAAGCAACCGACCCAGCGTTCACTCAATACGCGTTCTTGAGCGACACAACCTACGTTCCAGATATCAACGACCCGATCGTTGAGCCCTTTGGGACAAACGGACTGACGCTGCCCGCCGGCATCTGGTTCGTCAACTACTACCTGTGGACGTACTCCAACTCGGGCTCGACGGTCATTGAGACGACCTTTACCCCCGGTGCTGACTGCGGAGGAACACTGTGATGCTTCAACAAAGAAAAACTCCTACTATGTCAACTTGGAAAAAATGGGTCACCAGCCTGGCCCTGTTGAGCGCAGTCACCATCACCGCATGCGGTACTGATTCAGCCACGCCGAGTACTCCGGCTGAAAAGCCTGACGACCCGACGGATCGGGACATGGATCCCGATCCCGATCCAGACCCCGATCCTCCCGACAACACCCCCATGAACATGGATCCAATGGAGCCAACCGAAGGATCTCGCCTCGCGCTGAAAGCCTACGATCCCTGTGAAGAGGATGAAGATTGCGAGGAAGGCCTCTCGTGCGTGGACCTATTAGGGAGTCAGGTCTGTAGTGTCGTCGGCTGTGGCGACGACGAAAGCCTCTGTGTCGAAGGTGAAACTTGTGTCGTCAGCCCCACCATCGCGCCAGACGGCGTTTGCGCCTTCTCCGGCACAGACCAATTCTGCGCGAGACATTGCCGCGACCCACTTGTCTGCAACCTCGACATCGAGTGTACGACGCGTGGGTGCTGCGGCGCTGTCGGCCAAGACGGCTGTCCCACACAGTGCGCGGACCTCGACCCGATGAACTGTGAAATTTCCCCCCAGTGCCCCGCGTCCTGTTGCGGAGATTGAGATGGCGCAACCATCCACCATCATCGACTTGAGTTATCTTCAGGAAGCCTCCGGTGGTGACGTCGGCATGCTCGACCAAATCGTCGGAGGCTACCTCAAGGAGATGGCGCAAAGCGTCGGGCAGCTCGAACAGCTCGCCAACGACGAGGATTGGCCCGCATTGATGCGGGCCGCCCATTCCTTGTCGGGTAGTGCTGCGAGTCTCGGAGCCGGGCGTTTGCGCGCCGGCTCCGTTCGCCTCGAAGATCTGGTCCGACACTCAGCGCGCCCAGGTACCGCGCAACTGCTCATCACAGTGATCAAGCAGGAGCACCAACGACTCGAAGAATTGATTGAACGCTCGGGGATCGAAGGACTGGCGAAAGCCCCCCCTTCGATCCCGCCCGTCGGGCAAAGCTAGTCTGAAGCTGACTAGAACGCTTCGTAACCAACGTTGAACGTTGGTTGCACAATCGCGCCCAAACCGTCCAGGAAGCTCACTCGAAGATCTGCGCTGAGCATCAGCCCCTTGCGACGAACCTTCTCGCTACTCCGACCCATGATCGGATAGCCTCCCAAGCGGCCCATCACCGACAAGCCACCGGGGTTGTTGTAAACGTGATACCCCAGGCCACCGCCCACGAATAGTCGATCAAACAGTGTGTAGTCGACAAGGAGCCCAGCGCCGAGCAACCCTCCGATCGCAAAGAAGTTGGTGTCGTTTCCTGCGTAGTAGCCGAGAACCGGTTGAGCGTAGACACCGATGGCATCGTTCACCTGCATGCCGAAACGAAGATCGAGCCCACCGTAAGTAAACGACGCACTGTTGCCGAAGTCGTCACTCACACTGAAGAAACCAGGTCCGCCGGAAACGCCAAATCGAAACCGGCCTCCATCAGCGCCTTCCTTGCTTGACGTCGCAGAACCACCAGAATCGCTGGCTTCACTCTCCTCGACAGGAGCTGCCTCCTCGGATTCCATCGCCTCGCTCGGTTCCTCCATTTCAGCTGGAGCCTCTGCGTCTTCCTCGACCGCTTCGTCCTCCATCGCCTCATCCATCGGCGGTTCTTCTTCTTGTGCTCCAGCCACCACTGTCGTGGTCATCGCTGCAGCCAACACCATCCCTTGATACACAAATCTGCGCACTCTGATTACCTCCCCTAAGAAAAGATGCTCTCAGAGTACGCACAGATGGGAAAGGCACCTTCCCGACGAATCTTAAGAATTACTCAAAGAGGCAGCAGATCCGCCTACCCTCTCTCACCATGTCATCAGAGGTACGATCGGACTTCTAGAAGCGCCCGCAGGCGTTACGCAGAGCATCGACTTGGGACGCTCCGTAAGCAAATTGTGAGTAGTGCGCGGCGAGCTGCGCTTCATTGGACCAGCCGTATGTCGGCACCGCTGACCATGAAAATCCGGTAGCACAAACAGCTGGCGCCCCGCGAAGCGCCCGCAGAAGCCGCAAGCTGGACCACTCCAGAGCACGCCGATCAAGGATCCCGCTGCTGACGGCGGCTTGAACATAGATGGGCAACGCAGCGTCACCCATAGCTTTGAGCGTTGCTTGCGCTTGCTTCAAAGCATCAAGATTTCTGCCCATCCGCTCGCGCGCTTCCTCTTGCTTCCGCCCGTAGAAGAGTTCCCAAAAGCGCGCGGCTACTGCCTTCACGCGAGGGTCGTGGGGAGCGACATCGATCAGCTGATTGTAAATCTCGTAAGAGCGCGTGATCTCAGCCGGAGCGGCACCTGTCTCGCCCTTCTCCAAAATCGCCTCCAATTGCGCCAAAAGCTCCGTCACTCGCTCCTGATGCTTCGTCAGCTGCGCCAAATTGACCTCACCAGCGTCGACGAGAGGCTGAGCGTTTCGGGGGCGCAACATGACCCGCGCGCTCTGTGGAACCTCCTCAAAGGACGCAACCTTGAACGTCTTGGCGAGGTTCGTTCGCACACGTCCGCGCTCGTCCGTCACCCCCAAGGAAAACCGTCCACCGTCGGCCTCCAAAAGAACCTCCACGTTGTTCGCGTAGCTCTGATCGCACGCGATGTGACCGGTCGGCTCCTGAGCAATCTGTCGTTTGTTCAAGGGGCTTCGCTCGACGACTTCCTCTCCGCGCAATTTCTCTTTGTAGCGCTGCATGATCTTCACAGGAATCACAGCGCATTGGGATTTCCGATACACGGTGACCGTGCCGTACTCTCGTCCAGCATCCAGCTCCGCTTGATAGGCCGTTTGCTCCGGAGCCCCGTACTCAATGCCCTCTCCGCTCGGATCGTCCACCGTTCGAGTCGTCAGTGGCGTCGCGCCACAAGCCATCAGGAGCAAAGCCAAAGAAGGAAGAGTCGAACGAGCTGTCACCATCACCAAAATCCTCATGCTGACCGTAGCAGGTTTGCCGCCAGGACCCCGCTCGCCTCGTAAATGTCGAAAATCAAAAAGCCACACGCTGAGGCTTTGGTCAGCTGTACGCCCTCCTTACGGTCCAAACCAACCTGAACTTCCCCAGGAAAAGACAACAAAGAAGCGCGTCGCGCTCCCAGTTCCGAGGGGGATGGGCTGGAAGGCGACGCGCTGAGGAGATGGCAAATCGTAACAACTAGTTCTTGGGGGACACCTTGACCTTTCTCGGAGCGACCTCGGCAGGTTTCGGAATCACGACTTCGAGTTGCCCGTTTTCCGCATGAGCGGTGATCCCGTCAGGGGAGACCCCCTTAGGCAGAGTGAAGGAACGGCGGAAGCTTCCGAAAGTGCGCTCCACTCGTCGATAGCCATCGCGCTCCTCCACCTCCGAGTTCTTTCGCTCACCCGCTACCGTAAGCACACCACCCTCGACGGTGATGTCCACGTCCTCCGCTGTGAGACCAGGAAGGTCTGCAGTCAGTCGGTAGTCTCCTTTCCGCTCCTCGATATCCACAGCGGGGACAAAGCGCACGGGCTTCCGAGCGCGAAATTCATCATTGAAGAGGTCGTCAAACTGATTCCATAGTGCGAGCATGATTTCTCCTTTTTCTTTCTTCTGGGTCGAAGACGTAGGTCTCCTGATGAGGCACCCAGCGGCCTTCAGATGCAGCGGACAAAGAGCCGCCAACAATTGAATCTTCCAAGAACCAGAGGACGATGAACTCGTCCGGTGTCTGGCGTTCCGAAAGCGACCTTCTCCCGAAGGGCCACGTTTCGGCGACAAATTCAACGTAAGTCCACTCGGCGGGTCGTCAAGCAGGGGGATGAATTTTTCCGACTCAACAAGCCACATGGACAGCTCGGCGAGCATCGACTGAGCAGAGTTTGAGCGGTTCAGCGAGTCAGAAGCACTTACGCTGAGTGAATCTGTCACGCAGCAGTCGTTCCTGTCTGCAGCGTCGTCGGGGAATCGCAGCATCTTAGCAGCATCTTTAGAAATCGGGGTTCACAGTGCTTGAAGTCAGCTACCCAAAGGAACAGTTCGGTCGAAAAAAGATGAGACTCACCGCGTGGATCAGCTGGTGTATCTTGGCGGCTGGATGTGATGGGGCCGAGCCAGCAGCAGAAACTCCCAGCACTTCACCCGGCGGGTCCAACAGCTCGAGTCCATCGGGCGAGGGAGGAGATTCCTCGACACCATCAACCATGACTCCGCCTTCAGACACGCCGGATCCGGAACCCGAGGGCTCCGGTGGAGCGAAGAACCCGATGGGACAGGGTGGTGCCGGAGGAGAGCCAGTGAACGGTTGTATCTCTGGTACCACGAGAGAGACTTCATGCGGCCTCAATGGAGCAGGTCGGCTTGAGGAAACCTGCAATGACGGGGAGTGGATAGGGGAATGTCTAGACCCAGACGAATGCATCAACGGCGAGCAGCGCTCTTCGACTTGCGGCTTGAACGGGCGAGGCTCCTTGGAGGAAAACTGCGTATCTGGTCAATGGGAAGGCTCTTGTGATGACGACGACGTCTGCACCGACTGGCAAACGCGTTCACAAACTTGCGCCAAAGGGATCACTGGATTCTCCACCTGCATCGAAGGCGCTTGGAGACCGATGCCTATTCAGACTACATCTCGATCAATGCTACCGGACGCCATGTAGGGTTCAGTTCACCCGCTATAACTTTGCCCGATTCACAGGGTTCCACAGGAACCTACTTGCGAGACGTGCAGTTGAGCCAAACGGTTCAAGTGGCCCCACGAACCTCTTTGTCGGGAGACGGTCCGCGGATTTCTCTCGATGGCCAACTCGTCCATTTTACGTCCGACCAAGTACTCGCCGCGGGCGACACCAATGGCGTCGACGACGTTTACCTCTGGAACCGAGATACCGACAGCTACCAGCTGAAAAGCCGAGGCAATGGAAGCGTCATCGTCAATGATGATTCTCGTTTGGAAGATGTTACGGAAGACGGCCTTTTTCTTCTGTTCACGTCGAAGGCGGACAACATCTTGCCCCCCGACTTCAACAACCGGACCGACGCATTTGTTTATAACACGACGACAAACACCATCACTCAGGCCAGCGTCCGTTCCAATGGTTCAACCGGGAACGCGACTCGATCAGTGTTTTCCCAGAATGGGCGTGTCGTCTATGTCCAGTCATTCGTGACCGCCTTTCCTCCAAGCACCTCGTCGTTTCTCTACCTTCGGGACCTAGACCAAGAAGTAGACATTCCTTTGGGCCGTGGTTCCGCTCCTGATCTGAGCGCGGATGGCCGACATCTCGTTTTCTTCACTCGTGATTCGTTCGTTGATGCGGATACCAACGACTTCTGGGACGTCTATGTCCGCGATCTGGAAACGAATGAGGTTCAGCTCGTAAGTGTCGGCCACGACGGCGGGGCTTCCAACGGCCACGCAAACGCCGGAACAATCTCAGCAGATGGAACTCTGGTGGCGTTCAGTACGAATGCCACCAACATGATCGAACTGGATGGGAACGGTCACAGCGATGTCTTCGTGCGGCACCTTCCGAGCGGAACGACGGTTCTGATCTCGAAGAGCACACTAAACCAACCGGGAGACGGAGATTCCTGGAAAGCAAAGATTTCGGCAAACGGACAGGCTGTCGCTTTTGTTTCCGATGCAACGACACTCGTGATGGGGGATACCAACGGAGAGCGCGACGTTTTTTGGACGCGCGTCCCATTCTAACGGCGTTGATGAGCTATTCAAAAAAGAGAGCGCGCTATGTAGGCGAAGTAGATGCCATGGATATTCAACAATAAAACGCCGACGGGGTCGGTTGCCCAACCCCAGCGCCTACTCTACGGTCGCGCACCATGCGTCCTTGCTGCTCAAAGTTGCGCCCAACGATTGCGCTTCGTGCGCTTTTTTTCGTCCTCTTCCTCTCCCAAGTCTGCGTCGCGGATCCAGGCACAGTCACCCTCAAGACAGGTGAAGTCTTCGAAGTCGAAGTTCTCGATTTGGAGTTCGGTCGCCTCGTCAACGTGAAGTTCGAAGATGGAACGGTGAAGACGATCTTGTGGGAAGAACTCGAAGATTTAAAATGAGCAACGCGACGGTCGAAGAACCGACTTCGCCTAGCGCACCGGCCACCGAAGAACCCGTCCCCGACGAACAGCCGGCTTCCGAGACGACTGAGGTACCGCAACCCGTCGAGCCACCGCGACCCAAGACACTTTCGCCACAGGAAATCCGTGCGGCGAAATACCAGCGGCTCCAGATGCTCGAACGAGAAATCGACGACGTAGACGAAGAAATGCCCCCAATTGGCGGCGGTGTTGCGCTGACGATCATCGGTCTCGGTGGCGGGGGTACGATTCTGGTCCATGCCGCCATCGGAGCCAACGCATGCAGCTCCTGCGACTTCACAGCGAACTACGCGGTGGGTCTCGGCGGCCTCGGCCTAGGCGTGCTTGGCCTGGTTGTCTTGGGCACTCAGGCAAGAAAACGAAAGCCACACCAAGAGCGCATCACCAAGCTGAAATCTGAGCGAGACCGGCTCCGGCTCGATCTCCACGGCCCTCAGATGAGCACCGGCGCAACGCTAACTCTCAACTTCTGAATCGTTCATTCATAACAGAGGTGGAGGTTGTCCACGTCACCCTCACGAACCTTTCGTTTGGTCAAAACTGTTCAGCTCGATCTGTTCAAACCTTTAACCACCAGCAAGGCCTCGTCAACGTGAGCTTGAGCCGCTAACGCGGAAGAGAAGCTCAACTGGATCACACCTTGAGTATCGATCACGTAAGTCGCTCGCCCAGGAGCCAACCCGAGAACCTTCTTCACTCCAAACGCCTTGGCGACTTGCCCTCCCTGATCGGCCAAGAGACAAAAGGGGAGCCGATGATGCTGAGCGAAGGAGGCATGACTTTGCACACTGTCTCGGCTGATCCCGAACACTTGAGCCCCTGAATCGACGAAGCGCTGATACTCGTCGCGAAACCCACATGCTTCCTTCGTGCAGATTGCCGTTTCGTCCTTTGGGTAGAAAAAAAGAACCACTGGACCGTCCGCCCAGGCCTTCGCGAGCTCACATTCTTCGCCCGATTGATCGTAAAGAGCGAAGTTTGGAGCACGTGTCCCGACGGGCAGCATGAAAACGATCTACCGAGAAAGAGCGACGAGTCAAAAAGCGACGACTGAAGCTATGCCTCGGCTGGTCGGTTCGCACGAGTCGGTTCGCACGAGTTGGTCAAGCCAACGGCATCGCTGACAGGGAGTCGATGTGATTTTTCCTTGCCGTACTAATTATCTCGTCAGCGAATAGATAGCGAACACAAGTCCTAGGAGAAACCAACCAACGGGGATCGGTCCGTACATTACCCCGAACAGTCGACTGTACCGCCATCTCCAACCTGCCACGAGCGAAGGCTAACTTGACGCGAACAAGGAGTCGACGACTGCTGGACCTCCCAGTCGTTCTTGAGCGGCAAACTATCGCGGAATTCCCGAAACATGCGTATCACCCTGGCTGCAGTCCGATTTGTCACCTCGCTGAAGCTTTCGGCCTGAATTCACTTCTTGCGGTAGAGGAAGTCACTCCCCTCAAAACGCAGCAAACTACGTGCTAAACGCCCACGTGCTCTACCGGCTCATCGCGCGACCTATCCTCTATCTCCTCCAAGCAGAAACAGCCCACCATCTGGCAGTTTTCCTGCTCAAGCTCATGCAGGTCGTTCCAGGTGGACTTTTTCTTCTACGACTCTTTTTCCGCACACCGCAAACGAAGCCAGTTGAAGCACTCGGGTTGAAGTTCCCCACCCCGATCGGACTAGCGGCTGGTTTCGACAAAGACGCCAAAGTCCACCGCGCCCTTGGGGCGCTTGGCTTCGGCTTCGTCGAAGTCGGCACGATCACTGGCGAAGGTCAGCCTGGGAACCCAAAGCCCCGCCTCTTTCGTTTGCTCAAAGACCGCGCCCTGATCAATCGCATGGGCTTCAACAATTTGGGAGCGGAAGACGCTGCTCGACGACTCGCTGGTCGCAAACCGGGAAGCAGTCCGGTCCTCGGCATCAACATCGGCAAAACCAAAGTTGTCCCAGCTGAGCAAGCAGCGGCCGACTACCGCAAGAGCGCCGAACTCTTGGCGCCCTACGCTGACTACTTTGTCGTCAATGTCTCGTCACCCAACACTCCGGGACTCCGCGATCTTCAAGCAGTTTCCGCTTTGCGCCCCATCCTCGACACCGTGCGCTCGGCGCTGGACGCGCAAGTGACGGACCGACGCGTCCCGCTGCTCGTGAAGATCGCTCCCGACCTGGCTGACGACGATGTGCGAGAAGTGGCCAACTTAGCCCGAGAAATCGGCCTGGATGGCATCATCGCAACGAACACAACGATCTCCCACGAGGGTCTGAGCACAGATGACAGCGAAGTGAAGGGAATGGGCGCAGGAGGCCTTTCGGGCTCGCCGTTAAAGATGCGCGCACTCGAAGTGATTCGCATCCTACGTGAAGCTGTTGCGTCGGACCTGGTGCTCATTGCAGCGGGCGGCATTGAAACGATCGAAGACGCTCGTGAGCGTCTGAATGCTGGAGCCGATCTCGTCCAGATCTACTCCGCTCTCGTTTACGAGGGTCCAAGCTTGCCCAGCAAGCTCGCGCGCGGACTTTCCAGCTAAAAGAAGCTCCGCGCCTCCGCGCCTTGGACATGTTATTCTTGAGAATGCTTGCTCGTTTCTTCACTTACGTCGTCCTGTCTTCATCGGTTCTTCTCACCAGCGCGTGCGGCGGAGATGCCTTCACAACCACTGGAGGCGACGGAGACGGAGACGATGCGGGGGATGGCGATGGCGACGGCTCAGGCGGTACCGGATCGGGCGGCTCCTCAACAGGTGGCTCCTCAACAGGCGGCTCTTCAACAGGTGGCTCCTCAACAGGTGGCACTAGTTCCCTCGAACGCGATTGCTTCTCCACCTTCGATTGTCAGCTTGTCGACAATACTTGTTGTGGCACCTGCGAGATGAAGACCCTCGGTGACGTGATGGCGATCACTCGTGGTCAAGACGAACAGCTCGGACAGGAGCTTTGTGGAGAGACTCCTGTTCCGTGCCTCGGCTGTGAGGCCCCTCCCAACCCGAATCTTTTTGCAGCTTGTTCGGAAGGGACTTGTGAAGCGTATGATCTCCGCCGACATGAAGACTCGGCGTGTATCACCAACGATGACTGTGTTCTCGCTCCAGCGGCGTGCTGTCCGTGCGGCGCCGGAAACGGTCCCGGTGAGTTCGTCACCGTGAATCGAACAGCAGAAACCTTTCAAGAATCTCAGTGTGACACGACACCTCTGTGCGACGATTGTGTCTGGGAACCACCGCCCGGCATCGTGCCCGTCTGTATGGGTGGGTCCTGCACCCTTCCGCCCATGTCGGCGCCTCCGGCAGGCGAATAGAAGAGAAGCCGGCGTTTGCCACTCACATCTGAGAAGCAAACGCGAACGCGATCAGCAAGGTGTTGCCCACAAAGAGAAACCAGGCGACAGCTTTCGGCCAATTGATTCCAGGCGCACCGCTCGGCTTTGGAAGCCCTCCGCGCGCTTTGCGGATCCCAAAGAAGATCAAAGCGACCGACACAACAAGCAGAAGCAACGAAACGGTCTGATACTCAGCACGACGCGATGAGCCGACAATCGATGAGAGGAAGATCGCGCCACCAACAACCGATGCAATCGCGAGTGCTCCCACTTTGGTCATCACCTCTGTCCCAATGCGGTTCGCACCCTGGAGAAAAGCGGCCACGACAACCCCTACAAAAAGACTCCAACCGAAAAACTCAGGGAGATCGGCGCTGATCACGTATTCCCCTACGATCAGATAGGCCCAGAGAAAAACTCCGGCGTACCAAAGACCCGTTCCAACCCGACGCGCCTTCTGTAGTTCGAGGGCAAAAGGTGAACTTGTCGGCTCACTACCGAAACGAGGGGCAGCTGGTGCGGGCGGAATCGTCTGATCCTCTTCGGGCGGCGTGGGGCTTTCCTCATCCGCTTGCTCCTCCCGCGACTCAACTGCGATTTGAGGACGATCAGAAGGACGGTGATCCGGAATGGGGGGAGGCGCAGGACGCATGGATTCCGAAAGCTCCTCATCGATCGGCGGTTCGTCCTCGTTAGCCCCGATCGCAACGTCAGGTACCGGGGCGTCTCGTGAAGAAGGTGCATCGGATTGCGCAGAAGGTTCCGCTGCCTTAGGGGAATCGCCTGGCTCCTCTTCCTCCGTCTCCTCCTCGGAAGAGCTCGATTCATCAGACGCTCCCACCAGCTGGGTCACATCGGCTTCAACGGTATCCTCCTCCCAGGAATCCTCGTCCACGATGTCGACGTCTGCGCTCGACTTCTCTTTGTCATCGCTCACAGGAACCTCCCTTCCTTCACCTTCAATTTCACGGAGTCACCGTTGGCTGGAACCTGCACGGTTTTCATTTGAAGCTCCGGAACGGTGCCCGCAGGGCCCAAGCGTAGCAACGAGACGGTCGCATCCACCGGATGAGAGGGACCTGCCACCTCATCTCGAATGAGAGCCAAAGTGACTTCACCCGATTCTCCGCGTTCCACGCGGGCGGCAGCCAACCCGAGTTGTCGTGCATCCATTGCCGCGGAAAGCGGCAATGTTTCTCCCTCTTGACGACGAAGCTCTAACCTCACCGGGTGAGCCTTCGGCGCTGCACGCACTAAGATAATCGCTTGAGCATCCGGAAGAGAGGTTCGTAAAAGGCGGCGTTCAAGCTCGGCCTCTACTTGGGCATCCTTCCCACCACGTGCTGCGGCAAGAATAGTTGCTTGAGTGATTTCCGCGAGTTCGGCCAGACGCCCATCATCGTCACGCCCGCCGGTTTGAGCCACTCGTTGAAGCAATCGCGAAGCAACGTCGACGCGTCCGGCTCCGGCGTGCGCCAACGCTTGGCGAAGAGTGACTCCCGCGTCACCAGGTAACAAGCGCGCGAGTGACTCATAGGCCGTTCCCGCTTCATCGTAGAGCCCTTCAGCACGCAACCGATCGCCCACAAAGGCGAGCGTCCATGGATCGCGGGGAGCGCGCTCAATCAACTCACCAAAAGCCCGCCGCCCTTCCTCGATCAGATCCAGACGCATCAAGGCCGACGCGCCATCCGCGAGGAGCCCTGCATCCGAGACGGCTTCCCCACGCCACTTTCGAACGGAGCTGACCACCGACTCGTTCTTGCCAAGCACTTCGAGGTACGAGAGCAAACGCCTTCGCGCGTAGGTATTATGCGGTGCGAGACGCAAGAACTTCCGGCAAATCTTCAGGCCCTCTTCATTCGATTGGGCCTTCTTCAGTTCCTCTTCCAGCTCGGGTCCGATATCTGGCTCATCAGCTCGTAGGATCTGCATCAGCCGCTGGATCTCTTCGAACGTTTGCACGGATCGGAGAGTTTGATCGCGAACGAATTGCGCCGCGTCTGCTTGCCCCGCGCGGTAAAGAGCCTCCGCGAGTTCTAAGCGAGTTTCACCGCTCCGAACGTTCTCCAACATGAGCAGGAGAAATTGTTGACGATCAGACCACTTTCGAAGCTCACAAAGCTGACTCGCTCGCTCGTAGTCCTCCGCGGATGAAGGAGAACGAGAACGCCAAATCTCTCGACGAACCGGGAGAGAAACCTTCGACGCCTCCGAGCATTGGGTTGGTCGTAGGCTTCGCCCTCCCGTCAGCGTCAATTCATGCTCAATAGAGACTTTCTTCCCAATGCCAATGTACGGGAGGCTCTTGACGACGCCTTCGATGCAACGTTCGAGCGCCGGATCGCGCCGTCGAGAATTTAAGGTGACGATCTTGACCTCAGTCGTCGTTCCATCGCCATCAATGGCCACCCTCATGCTAAACGAATTGCCCACTTCCGGGTTCTTGGCTGCTTGAGCGTCTCGACAAGCGCGCACGGAACGCGCAGCTTGACTAATCATTCGACGCATCGCCGCCTCTGCCGCATCAACCAACGAACCATGACGCCCTTGAGGCGCGTTCGGTTCGATCAACGAAGAGCCCGTCGTCAAGACGGGATCAACATGACGAGCCCAGGACGAATCAAGGGAGTTGGAGAGTTCGAGGATTCGCGTCGCAAAGGGTGCAGTTCCGGACTGATCCGGGGGCGCCCCAAAAAGCCAGCTGGTCCAGGGAGTGACCAGGCCATACTCATGGGCGATCGCAATCGCCGGTTCGATCCCTTCGCCCTCACGCGCGATCTGAGCGACTCGAGCTCGAGCCCACTGCCGACTCAAGTCACCCCCAGGCGGGACGGAAAGCCGCTTAACGACTCTCTGGACCGACTTCAACTCAGCGCCATCACGGTAGCTCAGCACGACCTTGGATGGCACCGGCCCTCGCAAGCGCCCCACGACACTCACCGTCGCTCCTGCAGTGACGATCTGCGCATCCCGAGGGTAGATACGATCCACATGTGGTCCCAAGTCGAGGCCAACTTCCCGAAAGCGTGGAGTGAGCGCGTCGGCGAGAAGCTGCGCACTCGCCCGGGCGGCGTCCTCGCGATCGAAGACTTGAGCAACGGTTCCGGCAGATGAGACCAGCTGCGAGAGCAGCCAGCGATTCGCTGTCGGGCCCACCGCAATCGCTCCGAGCCGCGGCATGCCCCCCGGCCGTGCCGCAAGCACTCTTCGAATGGTCCGAACATCCGGGGCCCCTACCGTGGGGCGTCCATCCCCCACGTAAATTACCATGCCTTCGTGACCACCCTCCTGAGCGTCGAGTAAATCGCTCGCGACAAGCAGCGCCTGAGACAGGTTTGACGCGCCTCCAGGACGCAGAGCGGCCAGCTCTTGATGCAGCTTCGCCTTTAACTTCGCGTCGACGGCTTCTGGTTTACCGCTTCCGAGCACGCGCGTTTTCTCGTCCGCAGCAAGCACGACCAATGAATCTTTCGGCCCCAAGCTTCCGAGAATCGTGTCGACGACGGAGAGCGAAGTCTCGAGCGTCGCGGCGCCAACGCTCTGAGAAGTGTCGACGACAACAGCTAAAGTCACTCCATCGAGCTTCCGTTCCGGGATTTCAGTTCGAACGAAAACGTACGCGTCTTTCTTCTGCGCACCCGTTCGCTGGACATAGATGCGCCCTTCCCCCTCAACAACGCTCTTCGGTGCCAACTCAACAACGAAATCACCTCTCAGTCGTTCGTCAGCTGCGCGGTACGTCACGGAACGGCGTTTCACCTCCGCGCCAGAACTGACGCTCAACGAGCGAGTCTTTGTTTCTTGCGCGTTGACACGAATCGCCAAATCGCCCACGGCGCTCTGCGCAGAGTCCGTCGACGTCGCGTAGCGATAAGTGGCCTTGCCAGAGCGAGTCGGCAACCACTCCGCATACTCCAGGGATAGGTTCAAGATCTCTCCCGCGCCGACCCGACCCAAGATCCCTTGAAGCCATCCTCCCCCAGCCCACTCTAAGCCATAAGCCTCGAAGCCTGGTGAACGAGAGGGGCCAGCAGCGATCTCCACCGAGGCGTACTCTTCAGAGCCATCCTTTCCGTGCTGGAGTGAAACCCGAGTCAAAATGGCACCGTCCGGTAGCGCCAGTCGGACATGAGCTTCACCAGAAGTGTCCGACCCGTTGAAATAGGTCGTACGACTCTTGGTGATCGCCACCTCACCAACAATCTTGGCATCAACTTGATGAGAGCGGATGGTCAGAGCTTGGCCTGCCTCCCCACGCCCACTGCGAGCACGAACAAGCGGAACAGTACTCTTGCCCTCGATGACAGAACGTTGAGGCTCGGCTAACCCACCAGTCCAATCTTCGAACGCTTTCTCGGGAAGAACGCGAACGGCTCCTTTTTCCAAGGATGCAGTTTCACCGCCTTGAACCCGGTGCCTCTGGCTGTCCGCTTCAAGAGCCATCTCCCCGTTGGCACAATAAGCTCGCCAGGCGCTGGCCTGACTCAAATCGAAGGCAACCGCACTCGACGCCACCTTGGCTTTCGCTTGCCCCCACTCCACAAGAAGCGGTTCCTCCTCGGCTCGTACGAAAGCTCGCCCCGCTTCCAAACGAAGCTTTCCGTCCTCCAGCTTGAGCGTTGTATCCCCATCAACTGCAATCGTCGCGCCGCCATCGAGGATCAAACGCGCACGACCTTCTGGCCCAGTAGAGATCGTTTCTCCTTGGGAAACCCGCAACTGGCCGCTCACCAGGCGATCGCCGACCCGCACTTCTTCGTGAATGGCAACGACATCCCCGACCGTATAAGCAACTTCAATTTCGCCGCGCTGAGTCTGATCGCAGGCAACATTCGCGAACCCGGCGCTCAGCGCCAACCCAAGCAAGCCGCGGCGCAGCCAAGAAGAAAGCGAGCGACTCATGGCTGCACCTCCTGAAGGGCATCATCCGCAACCTTGAGCCGTACCCTCTCTTTCTCTCCACCATTTTCCTTTCGAAACGACACGGTCGAGCTCAAAATCTTCTCGTCATCCGCGCCTTCGCGGACAAGCACAGTGACTCGGGCGAAAAGCCCCAGTCGCGCAGCATGCTTGGCGTCGTCAGGATCGAGCCGAACCTCCACGAAGGCCTCTCCCTCAACAGGCAAGTGAGCTTCGGCGACGCGAAGAAGCGGGAGATTGTCCGCCGACGGCATCATCGACCCAAGCGAGTTCGTCCAAAGAACAGGGCGCAGCTCCGGATGGTTCCAGGTCATCACAACTCGATGCCCCGCTCCGCTCGTGTCTGCCGCCAAACGACCAGCTCGCCCGCGCAACCGCGCTAACTCATCCTTGCGCTTGGCTGCCTTCGCCTCGACCCGCGCATCAGCCAAGAAAAGACTGGAAAGCGCGCGCGCGGCGATCGTGATGGGTTGCGACCCGTCAGGAGAAGAGGTGGAAGCAGCCTGCTCCGCTAGTCGAACAGCACGCTCTGTTTTTCCTGTCCCCTGAGCTGCCCGAGCCAACAAAAGCTCCACTGTCGGGTCATCGGGAGTCAATCGAGCCAAGGTTTCGTACTGACGAAGCGCCTCGGCATGCCAACCGTGCGCACTCAATAGATCGCCCAAATGACGACGAGCGACAGGGTCTTCGGGCGCAAACTCAACGATTTCTCCGAAAGTGCGACGCCCTTCGCGTTCATCTCGCGCACCCTTCTTCTTGCCCAGCTTTTTAGCCAGCCGGAGATAGTACTCGCCAACACTCGTTCGAAGATGAGGGGTCGCATCCGGGCGCCGACGAAGCTTCCGCGCCCACGCACGGCCACCAGCTTCGTCGCTTGCATCTTCATACGCCTCAAGCACACGAAGGGCTAACTCGGAATCCTCTGGGAATTCTTCCGACGCCCCGCGTAACCGCGTTAACCTCTCCTCGGGACTCTTCGCTCCTTGCAAGCGTTTCGCGAGAACCTCTTCTTGAATGGTTTCGAACCCGAGCGCTTCGTGAAGCTCCTTCAAGTCAGCTGACGTCCGCACCCGAAGGAGGAGGTACTGATAGACGGCTTCTGCGGCCTGCGGGTTGATTTCGCGAAGAGCTTTCCAAAGCTGCACCCGTGCAGGAATGCTCGGTAACTGATCGACCATTAGGAGGAGCAGCGCGGCTCGTTCACGCCAGTTCGTCGCCTCGCATTGGCGAAGAGCCGCCCGGTAGACTTGCAACGAGTGAACAGTATCTCTCCCAGCCAAGCGCTCTCGCCAAAGCGTTCGACGTTCCGAAAACGGAAGATCCGCTCCCGCGCCGCAGGGCACAGGAGCATGTCCAACCCAGCCGATTGTTTTTGCGCGGAGCTCCTTCGGAAGAGCAACGCCGGGACTCGAACGGGGAATGGTCGGACGACCTTTTCGATCTGTGCTGAACGTAATCGGGTAGATCACTTGAACAACACCACTCTCCGGCTTTGGGAAAGAAAGGCCATAGAAAGCCTGTGCAATACAATTCACCGTCGCACCGTCGGTTAGCTCACTTCCACCGTTGCCGACGCTTCCCACCGCACCGTCTGCTCCGATGACAAAGCGAACCGCCACTCGCCCCTCAAGTTGAGGATTCCGCGAAAGTCCCTGCTCATAGCACAGGCGAAAACGCCCGAAGTTCTGACGGACGATCCGCTGGATCACTTCCGTCGGTAGCTTACCGTTAACGATCGTCTTGCCCATCCGCAGCCGAGGCGCGCGGCTGCGATGACTACCACCAAGTCGATCGCCACTGACTGCACCGAGGCCTCCCCCAAATCCTTGACCAGTAGAGGCGATCCCGCCGCCGCCTTCCCCTTTGCCAGCAAGACCTAAACCGCCACCGCCAAACGCATCGCCGATCTCGTTCCCTTTGAGCTTCCCAGACGCCCGACCATCGACAACTCCTCCGCACATCGGATCTCCGGGAGCGCACACCGGTTTCGCTGGACTCGGTCGCGGCGCACGGGCTGCCTTCTTCGCATATTCCACAGGGGCCTTTTCTATTTCTTCAGCGACTTCCGGCACTGATTCCGCGGAGGGAACTGAAGAAGGTCCACCGGAACCCAAAGCCCCAGGATTCACCCTTGAGAGATCGTCGAGATCTTTCGATAACTCCTTCGCCTGAGCTGGGGCCATCGACTTCGAATCACTCCGTGCATCCCGCGGACCCCTCACCGCATAACGCCTATTCTTGGCGCTTTGGTCTGATTCCTCCCCCTTCGCGCGTGTTCCAGTACCGCCCTCTTTGTTTTCCTCAAGCGACGCAGTCATTTCAGCGGGTGCTGCTTTCTCCTCGTCACCCAAGCTCAAAGCTGAACTGGAGAGCCCTGCCTCTTGAGACCATGGTTTCCAACGACGAAGCTTCGCCTGACGCTTCTCCCAAGGCTGCTCATCATCGACAGGCTCTTCCTCCTCTTCAGCTTCTGCCCGTGTCGGCACGTAGAGAGAGGTGAAAGGTGAGACCAGGGCGTAGCGTTCACTGAGATCGACCAATGTGGAGCGACCCGCACCTTCGTCCATGAGTGTTGCCAAGCGGATGGCCCCCCAACGGCGACGAAGATCACCGCGGTCCTCAATTCGGTTGAAGCGGATCGGCAGGCGGCGTTCTTCCCGAGCGGACTTGATCGTAATTTCTGTCGGCAGCTTGCCCGTCCGTCGACCAACGATCATCACTGTTTGGTTCGCTGTCAGTGGGGGAAGTTTCTTTGGCAAAACTCGCTCAATCCCCGGGCCGAGCTCGACACGGGCCCCGGTCCATGCAGGACGCCCCACGGACTCAAGAATGCGCAGGGCCGCGCGGGCCGCGCTGTAGGCATCTTCAACGATTTCCATCTCTGCGCCCCGGGCCACCTGATCGAGTAAGGCCACGTTCGGGCGGCTCCCAATCGCAACCGGAACAATTCGGGAACCACTGGGTAAGCGCGCCAAGCGGTCTCTCAGATCCTTCGGCGCAATCTCTCCCACCGACGGTGCTCCATCACCAATGTAGATGACAGCAGAGTTTCGCTTCGGGTCGAGCGTCGTCGCTGCTTTGGTGATCAGCGCTCCCAGATCCGTTGCACCACCACGCTCGATGGCCGACAAACCGGCGAGCCATTTTTTTCGAAGCTGAGGTGTGACCTCAGAGAACTTGTCGCTTCCAGCAATCACCGCGCGTAAGTCGGAGTCACCAGCATAAAGCGCAGCACGATCATCCGGCCCGAGGTGAGCTAACAAGGCTCCTGCCAAGCTCCTGCTAATCGCCAAAGAGGAAACCTCAGTGGCAGCCGAAGTATCCACAACGATGGAGAGATCCATGCCGGAGCTCTCCCTCTTCGATTCAGGTGCACGAAGAGGGATCGCAACATAATCTGACTCCGCCTTCTCGACTTCGCGAGCAAACGCCGTGTCCTTTCCTTCCGGAATTTCCGCGTCGGCCAGAGCATGGGGCGCGCGATAGCCAACGAGCTTCTCTTGGCCTTCGTCGAAAAGCTCCACGGACAGATCCGCTTGAGGAACGAAGTCGAACGCCTTGACAATAATGTGGTCACCGCGACGTTCACCACCCATCCCAGCGCGAATCGTCGAAGCCTGAGCTTTGCTCACATCGATCTTGATCGTCATTTCCTCGATGCGCGGCAAGGAGCTCTTCGCACCCTCGGCAGCCATCGGATAGACATAGAGGCGCCGCTTCCCTTGAGGACCTTGGCGAGGGAGCCATTGGGAATAACGCGTCACCACACGCCGTTGAGCACCACCGTCGATCGGATAGAGGCGCGCCGTGTACACACCTGGAGAAGCCCAGGACAAAAGAGCTGGGTCCTCCCGGGACCCCTCATAAACGTGGCTCTCATACACTTGCTGAGCGCTCTTCGACTCCTTGACGCGACCCCAAACCAACTTGCCATCCCGGTCGACGGCGAATCCGCTCAGCGCAGCATCGAGAGGCGTCCTGAAGCGGAAGATCCCCTCGACTGTCTCACTCGTCGGGTTGACGAAGGTCTGGTCCACTTCGGTGAACGCCATGTCCTGATCGATGGTCACGTTCACTTGAAGGCGCTCGATCACGAGAGCAGAACGCGGCTTGCCTTGGTCGCCTGGAGGTCGGGCACCAACCGTCCCAATCCCGAAAGGCGCAGGGGCCGTCGTGGGATCCGCAGTCCCCAGTCCCCCCGTCCAATCTTCCCAAGAGATCGCCGGATGCTTTTCGACTTCCTTGCCTTTCAGCATCAACAGTTCGCCAGAGTTGGCGCGCGTTCCATTCGCTCCCCTTGCGCTACCACGAAGCACATACGCGCTGACCTTTCCTTGCAGAACCTCAACTGATGCCCGAGCGTTCGACAATTCGACTCGCCCTTGGGGTGTGGCGACCGTCACCGGCTCACCCTGCTCCGTGTCGATGAAGGCTCGGCCACCATCGATTTTCACCGTGTCGGCTTGCAACGTGACGGTCGTTGGTCCTGCGATCAGCCACGTTGCGCCGGCATCGCGGCGCATCCAAGCTAACCCTCCTTTCGGGATCTTGACCGAGTCGCCTGCGACGAGACGATCACGGCGATAAGGAACGCGCTCCGCACCGCGAGTGATGATTCGCAACGAGCCTTTGATCGATCGGAGCTCCGCAAAGGTTCGGTCAGACGACAATGCCGTCCGGTCCCCCTGACACCCCAGACAAAAGAAGACCGCCGCGACAAGGAAAAGGACGATTCTCGACATGACTCTCCTCTAGACACCGCTTGCGCAGCGCTGTTCCCACCTTCGCCGCGAGGGTAGCCGCGGCCCCGGGAAGAACCAAGGTGTGTCTGACGGACCATTAACTCGAAGGATCTATTTCCTCGCGTCGGCGTTCCGTAACAACGCTCGCGAGTCGCTCGACGACGAGCATCGCTTGGCCAGCGCAAAGCTGACGCTCACCTTCTCGTCGCGCTTCTCGTGACTTCAACGCCGACGTGCGTTCGCCCGACTTCATCAGCCGTCTCCTTGGTTCCTTGTTCGGTAAGAGGCATCCCACGATGCTCACTCCTAGTTTCGGACGGCCAAAGAAAAGAAGTGATGGACTTGTATGGAAACGTCAGGAACTAGCCCACAAATAGAAGAATCCGCATTCACGCGAGGAGCACGTTGCCTGTGCGCTTGAGAGAATAAAGGTGCGGGAATAGGAATCCGGGACCCGAGCGTTCAGAACCCAGGAGCCCAATCCGGGCTCACTGGAATATGGGGAAAGACTCAACGATTCAAGCATTTAGAGAAGTTCAAGTTCTTGTTGAGTTTCTGCCCCCAAATGCTCGAAGCGTGCTAGGTTCCGGGCGCTTCTCGTCACAAAGAATGCCCCTTTCCTTCCCTGGCATCCGCTCTTTTGAACCAACGGACCAGGTCGGGGCGCTCCTTGAACCAGTAGCGACGAACGACTAACAGCACTCACGAAAGAGAGTTCCGACCCGTTTTTTGGGTGCGGGGGGGCCCAACAGCCGTCAGGCTGAGTGAAAGTGGTGACTTAGTCGTCGCACTTGATTCCTGGGCTCCACTCAAAGCGAGCTCTCTCCGATTCAGAACACAGACAAGTATGGCTCAAACCGAATCGACTGCTTCTTCCTCTTCTTCCAGCACGACCACGTCTTCGGCTTCGACAGCTGTCGAATCTAATTCGAACGACCCCTTGCGCGTTTACTTGCGCAAGATGGGAACCGTGCCCCTCCTCACGCGCGAAGGTGAGGTCGACCTTGCCAAGCGCATTGAAGAAGGGACGAACAAGGTTCGCGACGCTCTCTTCGAAAGCACGGTCGTGATCGACGAGCTCAGCACCATCGCTGAAAAGCTCTCGGAGAGCCGCATGCGTGCCCGTGAGCTGCTCAACGTTGAAGCCGACGATGACTCCTTTGACGAGGAGGTGGCGTCGGCTTCTCTCGTTGAGCAAATCGAAAAGATCAAGCGCGTTGCTCGCCGCCGTGGGCCGCTCCTCAAGGAGCGCCTGACTGCCAACGAAGAACGGGTTACTAAGATCGACAAGTCGCTCAAGAAGTTGCAGACCGATCTTTACAAGCTGCTCATGGCGCTCAACTTCAACAAGCGCGCCCTCGACCGGATGGCTCAGGCTCTCAAAGCCCGTGCCCTCATCGCACCGTCCCCCGACAACGAGGTGACGGAAGAGGAGTACCAAGAACTCAACCGACTCTGTAAGTTGGTGCGTCAAGGAGAGAAGAAGGCTCAACGGGCCAAGGCTCAGCTGGTCGAAGCCAACCTTCGTCTCGTCGTCTCGATCGCCAAGCGTTACACGAACCGTGGCCTGCAGCTCCTGGACCTCATCCAGGAAGGCAACATTGGCGTCATGATTGCTGCCGATAAGTTCGAGTATCGCCGCGGCTACAAGTTCAGCACCTACGCGACTTGGTGGATCCGTCAGGCCATCACTCGGGCCATCGCCGACCAGGCACGCACCATTCGTATTCCGGTGCACATGGTCGAGACCATGAACAAGATGCACCGCACCGCTCACGACCTCGTTCAGGAACTGGGCCGCGAGCCCACTCCGGAAGAGCTTGCTGTGCGTCTCGATATCCCGGTCAGCAAGGTGCGCAGCCTGCTCCGCATCGTCAAGGAGCCTCTCAGCCTTGAGACTCCGCGCGGTGAGGATGGCGACTGCACCCTCGGTGACTTCGTCGAGGATCAGAAAGCCCCAAGCCCGTCCGACAGCCTGATGTCAACGGACCTCAACAAGCAGACGCGCGAGCTGCTCAACTCTCTCTCAGTCCGTGAACAACGCGTCCTTCAGAAGCGCTTTGGCATCGGTGAAAAGAGCGAGCACACCCTCGAAGAGATCGGCAAGGAGTTCAACGTAACGCGTGAACGTATTCGCCAGATTGAGGCAAAAGCGCTCCAGAAACTGAAGAGCTCCCGGCGCAGCCGCTCACTTCGTTACTATCTCGAAGGTTGAAGCGGCTCGCCGCTTACGAAGACGAAAGGCATCTCTCATGGAGATGCCTTTTTTCATTTCTTCACACCCAAGGAGTCCTCAACAAGCAAAACCGACGTTGCGAAGCAACGAGGCGCCGCGTCACCACCGCCGACATCAGCGACGGGGCTCAAGCGCCACAACGCAATCCTCACGTAGAATGGCTCCTCTCACCCCAAGAGCCCCCGATGCTGGGTAACAGCGAGAACGCGCTCAGCACCGCGCCGACCAAGTGGAAGCCGCACCGCGAACAGCTCACTTGCGCCAACTCCTGACGCCGAGACCCGATGTTGCGAAGCAACGAGGCGCCGCGTCACCGCAGCAGACCAACAGAGCCCGAACGGCCAGCGACACCTATCTCGCCCAACACCCCACACCAAGACCCGATGTTGCGTAAGCAACGAGGCACCGCGTCACCGCCGCCGACATCAGCGACGGGCGCTCAAGCACAACAACGCAATCCTCGCACAGAATGGCTCCTCTCACCCCAGAAACCCCGATGCTGCATCGCAGCGAGAACGCGCTCAGCACCGCCGCCGACCAAGTGGGAGGCGCCGGAGCGCACGCGGAATGTGGGGTGAGGAGGAGTGGCTTCGCCACGACGACGAGGGGGGCGGGTCCGCCCCCCTAAAAACAATACGCGGAGCGATAGCCAAACCATCAACGAAGCAACTGAGACAACGACATCGCCCCGAGAGGTGAGGTATACTCGCTCCCCGTGAGCCTGCTCGCTTCAGGAAAACTCTCTCCCAATGAGTTTGTCGAGACTCTCATTTCACTGAACCCGAGTCAGTTGGAAGAGGAGCCATTCGGCCCGCTTGTCCTGTTGTTCCGCGCACCCGATGACGATGACACAGGGCAGTTCATCAAGGTCCTTGAAGACTGCGTAAAAAAAGAAGCCTCCTCCACCGGTGAATTTCATCGTTGGCCTGCAACGAGCCAATTTCCAACAATGCGCGTGAACGAAGGGGAACTGGAAGACGCGGATCAGATCGAACTCCTCTCAGAACTCGCCAGCGCTCCTCACTGCATCATCCCCCTACGCAAAGCAATGCCGAGCCAAGGGTACTTGATTGGTCGAGCTCCCCAAGCCGAGATTCAACTCTCTGACCCTTCAGTCTCTTCGTCCCACGGACGCATCTCCGTTGAAGACAGTGGAGTTGGCATCACCGACATCGGGAGCAAGAACGGCACAACCTTGAATGGCAAACGGCTTTCGAAAGGAGAGTCCTCGTGGCTCCAACCGATGGATCGATTGACGTTTGGACGAGTGCAAGCATTCGCCTGCGCCCCACGCGTCCTCCGCATGGTCCTGCGCCAAGATCTCAGAACGCTGGTTTAGGCGCCAACAGAAAGGCTCTCTGGAGCAGACTGGAGTCGCAGGAGGACGGAGTCCGACGGAGACGCAAGACTGTGCAAGAGAGCTGGACAGCGCGCCCCCCAGCAGAAAGGCTCTCTGTTGTCGCTTGGGACTGCTGAGCTCAGTCCTCTAGGCTACCGCGTGTGACTGCCGGGTTACCGACCCTTCTTTCCGGCCTCTGGCGGAAAGAAGCGCGGTAGAAACGCTGATACGTGACCGCTGCGGAGCTACGCGGTCGCTTGCACGATGACACTGACGACCCGCGTAGCGGGTCGCAGTCTATCGACTCAAGGCCTCGCCTTCGGTTCGCTGGGACAGGCTCGCGCCCCCGAATCATCACCAGTTGCCTAGCGGGGTCGCTCGTTCGCTTCGCGAACATCGCTATCGCTTCGACGCTACTTCTTGCGAGCGGAGGTGATTGCCAAGACTGGCTGTGTTCTCAACAACCTATCAGCCAAGACCAACACTCAACAGAACGAGACGTTGCGAAGCAACGGCGAGCCCACGTCCCTCCCGTGTCCTCAACACCCTCCCATCAACCAACAAACAACCGACGGGACGAGAGCTGCGAAGCAGCCGCGAGGGCGCGGGCACCGCCGGCGACATTAACGACGGGCGCTCCGCGCCCTAATCGCCACATGGAGATGTATTCGACGCCGTGCAGCTTCGTGGACTTCGTCCACTCCGCTTCGCACTCTCTGCGAGGACAGCCGCCGGAGCGCATGTCGCCCCCCAACAGAAGGGCTCTCTGGAGCAGGCCGGAGTCGGAGGAGGGCGGAGCCCGACGGAGACGCAGGACTGTGCAAGAGAGCTGGACAGCCCCGGGTGGGGAGGAGGAGCGGGCCGTCTACAAAGAACCGCAGCACTTCCCGCGACGGAGGGGGCCCTGCCCCCTCAAAAACTCACCCCCCAGCCCACCAAGCAGCTTCGAGCTGATCGATGAGATGGCGCATCATCAGACGCGGTGGGCCGCCTGCGCGTACTTGTTCGGCAACCAAGGCATCCCAATCTTCCACTTCAACAGCACCGCGCACTTGTCTGTGAGTGTTGCGCACTTTTTGGGCGAGCTCCTTACGCATCTTGGAAGAGAAGGTGGGCACCTCGTCCGGCTTCAACTTGTTCAACCGGCGTCGGAAGAGATCGACGTCTTCCAGTTCCAAGGTGGAATCCACTTCTGCAGCCTCCCGGAGCAACCCTTTCGATTCTTTGCGCATCATAGCCAACGCTGGCGGAGTCATGGCGAGAATCACACAAGCACCCGGAAGTGAGCCGCCACAATAGAAGGACAAAGTGCGAAGCGCTGAGCGACGCGCGGATTCGGCGACTCCAGATGTGTAAAGGTTCTCAGCCTCATCAATGAGGACGACAGGCCCCTGCACTCCCTCAAGAACTTTGAGCAGTTCCATCCAGAGGAGTAAACGACGGTAGGCGTCCTTGCGATAACTGCTTCCACCTGACTTCTCCGCCAAGTCACGTGCTGAGAGATATTCCTCCAAAACTTTGCCCGGATCGTCCGATGCCACGGCGAGTTGAAGCGCCTTCTTGGCAGCTCGAGCTTCCTGGGCACTCGACGCAGCTACTTCTTCCAATGCACGAAGCAGCACTCGAACCTTCCCCGGCGATCGAGTCCAGGCAGCCAAGCGGTCGAGCGCGCTCGGGCGTCCACGTCGAGGCAAAACCGATTGCTCAAGAACACGTGCCAGATGCCGCGCAGGATTGCCCAAGTCGAGATTCATTCGCTCCAGATTGAGCCAAAGAACTGGATGTCCCTGAGACAGAGCCCTTTCGACGAGATGCAGGAGCAGATGGGTTTTTCCGCTGCCGTACTCACCTGCCAACACCTGGAAAACAGAGCCCGCCATCTCAGCGTGATGAAAAAGTTTGTCGATGCTCTTGTCGATCCTCTCGTGGCCGACACTCATGGTCACCACCGCATCGATGGGCGGTAAGCCCTGAGAAATACGCACCAAGGATCGCAAAGCCGCAGGACGGGCTTCCGCTGGGCGTGCCTTACGGTGCACATACTCGTAGGGGTCACGAATCAAGCTCGTCCAACTGCGATGCGGTGGAGGCGGTTCAGCATCAGAAGGAATAGAAATTCTGGCGTAGAGCGGCGCCAACGCCTGGAGAGAGTGTTCACCGGAGAAAAATTCGTCGCCACCAGTAATCGTGATACGGGCGGCAACAGCTCCTCGCCCGGAGTCAAAGTTATCGACGAGCTCACGAAGGAGGGTGTAACCCTTTTCTCGCTGACGCTCGGTCCGGTTCACAATCGCATGAGCCCCAGACAGCACGAGCGAGAGCCCACTGTACCCGAGGGCTCGGACAACGCGCGTCAGCTCGCCGAAAACGCGCTGCCCCGTGTGAGCATTCAAAGCGCCGCGTACACCGGCGATCTGCACGCGACCGCTCGGTAGTTCTCCTTGAGCCCACTTCGTCAGCGCTTTGACTTCTCGCCCTGCATCATCCTCGGCGGCTAAGTAAGCACGGCAAAGAACGGCCAAATCACCAGCAGCGCCCTCTGTTTCACATGCTGCATCAAAACGATCACCCGATCGTTTTCCATTCTTTTCGAAGAAGAGATCGAGAAGTCGTAAGATCCCTCCAGCCCGCGAATCCTTCGGTGCGACAAGCTCATCCAGGAGAGCTGCCACAAGGGCGTCAATGGCATCGACTGGGTGCTCATCCAGAGCCAGATGAGCGCTCACAAAGCCACCGGCGCGAGCTGTTCTCGACAACTCTCGAGCCAATGAGCGTTCACGCCCGGGAGACGGGCAATGGGTCACCGCGACACTCGCGGCACCACATTGTTCGAGATCGAGAAGAGCCTGCTTCAGGCGCCCGACTTCATCTTCAATCGTCGTGACCGAACGCGCGGCTGCGCCGATCAGCTCGTTTTCCTGCGGGTCCGAGGCGCGAGTCATGGTGCGACTTCGTTAGCGCGATTTCGCTACGGTTGGAAGCAGTCAATGCCCAACTCACACCGCTTCAAACGCCGGAAAAAGCAGCTCAACACTCGTTCCGCGGCCCGGAGCAGAGTCGAGCACCACGGCTCCGCCATATTTCTGAGCGACAGAGCGGACCGTGCTCAAGCCGAGCCCAGTCCCTCGACCTTGAGGTTTCGTCGTATAGAAGGGCTCAAAAACTCGCTCCTTCACTTCATCCGTCATCCCCGCGCCCGAGTCGCTCACAGTGATCGAGACATGTTCGCCTTCGAGCAGTCCCACTTCGATCGCTTCTTCGTCGGAAACTGAACGCGCCTTGAGAACCACACGGATCTCTCCGGCATCCTCAACAGCGTCGCGGGCGTTGATGACCAAGTTGAGAAGCGCAGTCTCCAACTGCGCTGGACCGACACGGATCGCAGCCGAGCGATGCGTCTCGAAGACCAAGTCAATCCGATCTCCAAGAGCTCGCTCGATGAGCCCGCGAAGCTCCTTGAGAAGATCCTCCGGACAAATGGGTTTCAGCTCAGGAGTGCGGTTGCGTGCATAACGCAAGATCTCAGCGGTCGTCTGCATACTACGTTGGGCAGCCGTCATCGCTCGTTGAAGATCTCCGCTGGGATCTTTGCCTGCACTCACCCGGCGCTGCGCAGATTCCAAGCTACCAAGGATCACACTCAGAAGATTGTTGAAATCATGGGCGAGTGAGCCGGTCAGATGACCCAAGGCTTCGAGGCGGTGTGCATGATCGATCCGGGCACTTGGTGGAGAAGCTGGTTGACTGTCCACCCACTCTAAGCGTTCTCGGTCGTGGTGAGTTTCGTCACTCAAAGTGGTGACGAGAAATTCCCGACCGGCCGTTTCAAGATATTCCAGCCGAACATCGACCTCACGCTCGACCCCGCCTACACGAATCGTATCTCGATAAGAATAAGCCCCCGCACGCGAAAGAAGCTTAATCCTTGCTTCTTCCAGCTTCTCCATCGAGAGAAATCGCCCCACGGAATAGCCAATGAAGTTCGGGTCCTGCTCAGAGAGGAGGCGGCGTGCTGAAGCATTCGCCACCACCAGCCGATGTCTCTCATCAACAACTAACACGGGAGCAGGCAAGACCTCGAGCATGATCGGCAGGAGATCGGCCAGCTCGTCGGCTTGCCCCTGAATCCGCGAGGACATCACTCCTTCCTCTGGCGAGAGCTCGTCACGGAGCGTGTCGTCAGGGGGAACCCACGAGAGGGGAAGCATGGAGAGGTTCCGATCGTCGTCAGTCATGTGAGAAAGAAAAGCCGAGAAATTGCGCCTGAAAGCGCGACCAACCTACCACAACGTTGGAATAAGTCTCATCGCCTCGCGCGAGTATTTGAAGCGACGCTGAGCATCTCCAGCCCGATCAAAAAGGTCACCGGGTTCGATGGATTCAGCACTTCTGATTCCAGCGTTCGAAGGTGTCCGAAGAAGCAGACGTTACACTTGTCCGGCTTGCTTCCTACTCATCGCCGGACGTCTTCTTTCGCTCCGCGTGCATCCCTTCAGATTCTTGCGCGAGGCGGCGTCTCGCTTCGGAATGCCTTGGAGCTGAGACCGGTGGATCCATTGAGGGGGTCGCTTCCGGGAGAGTGATCGTTCTCGGTAGTTGCGCAGCAGGAGGGATCGGCGCCTCAATCTCATGGCCACTGGCCGGGGGCGATTGGCTATCGAGGCCATAGAGCAGCGCCGAAACTCGCCGCAAAAGGTCGGTTGGACGAAACGGTTTCTGGAGAAGATCGCGTGGGCTCAGTTCTTGGCCGACGACGTCTTCCGGCGCATAGCCACTCATGAACAAAACGGGAAGTTCAGGATCGCTTCGACGGATCTCTTCCGCCAATTCGACTCCCGACCCTCCGGGCATCACGATGTCGCTAATCAAGAGATCAAACTTATGTTCTTCTTGAACGATCACCTCGAGAGCCTCACCTGGTCCAGCTGCCTCAGCGACTTCGTATCCTTCGCGACGGAGGACCGATCGGCAAACCTCGCGCACGCTTGCGTCGTCCTCCACCAAAAGGATCCGTCCGCGAGCCGTGCCTCCCAACGTCAAACGGCGATCACTCATCGCGGGCGGTTCATCGAGATCTGCAGGTGCACGCGGCAACAGAAGACGGAACTCCGTTCCACGCCCCTCCGCCGAATCGACTTCAATGGCTCCGCCTGACTGATTCACCAGACCGAAGACCATCGCCAACCCCAACCCAGTCCCTTCACCCACAGATTTCGTAGTGAAAAAAGGTTCGAACACCTTCTCTCGAACTTCGGAGTTCATCCCGACGCCCGTGTCCTTCACCCTCAAAAGGACGAATTGCTCACTCTCATTTCGAGCAGAAAAGCGGAGTGACCCTCCCTGCGGCATGGCGTCCCGCGCGTTGGTCGCCAAGTTGAGGAGTACTTGCTGCAATTGCCCTTCGGCAAGGCCCACAGAGTCGACGTCCGGAGTCGTTTCCACGCTGAGCTCGATATCCTCGCCGATAATCCGAGCAAGGAGTTGCTCTGTTCCTTCGAGTACCGTTCGAATGTCCGTTGACGCGTGGCCAACCACCTGCTGGCGGCTCAGCGTCAAAAGACGTTCGGTGAGATCTTGTGCGGAACGCGTCGCAGCTTCGATGAGCTTCAGCTCCTTGCGATCCCCATGGCGCCCCAACAGCTCAACGCCACCTGAGATGACCGTGAGAAGATTGTTGAAATCATGAGCAATACCTCCCGCAAGGCGGCCGATCGCCTCCATCTTCTGCATTTGCAGGAGCTCTGCTTCATGGCGCGCGTTGAGCTCGCGGCGCCGACCTTCGACCCAGTCTCGGTGGAAAGCATAAGATACGGCGACCAGAGCTCCCATGACCGTGGCAGCCAAGTCGTCGACAAAAACGTTTAACGGGACACCCGCAAGCGCCGGAACAACACCAATCAATAGCGGTGTGACGATGGCAAACGTCGCAGCCCCGCGAACTCCCAAAAAAAGACCAGCGAAAAAGGGAGCCAACAATGCATAGGAAAGCGCACGAATCCCCTGCGGATCGCCAGCAAACACCATAGAAAGCGCCACTGCGGGAAACATCGTGGTCGTCAAGACTGCGCCCCAGCGATAACGACGGCTCCGACTGAGGGCATAGGCAACAGCAATCACACCGTACCCCTCCCAGGGCGGGGAGTAGTTCGGCCGCATCTCAATCAGAATCGCATCGAGCCCAATGAAGACGAGAACAATTCCAAGCAGGCAAGCTGCAAGAAGGCGCGCAGCGCCGCGCTCCACAGGATCGGACAACCCCCGCGCAGGCGACATCAGAACATCGCTCAGACGTCGCAACACCTCCACACTGGCAAATTACCACATGGTTGCGCGATCCCTAGGAATGAAGGGGTTTGAGGTGGGTGAGTGTGGGTCTCAAAGTAAAGGGAGGGTCCGAAGGACACTCCCTGGATCACCAAAAGAGTTCTCGCTCTGTTGGATTCCAGCAGCTTGGGGAAAGCGAACAGCTAACCTTTCCTCGCCACACGCAATGCCGCACTCAACCCAGAATGTCTGGTAACGGTTTTCTCGACAGCAGCTTTCACGGAATCGAGTGCGCCAAAAATCGCAACGTTCTTCTTCGCCCTCGTGACCGCTGTGTAGAGTAACTCTCGAGTCAGGAGGGGCGAGTTCGCCTGAGGAAGAACAACGGCCACATCGTCGTACTCAGAGCCCTGGCTTTTGTGAATGGTCAGCGCAAATGCCGTTTCATGGGCGGGCAGCTTGGCCGGCGGAATTTCGCGGAGAGCTCCCGCGTCTGTCTCGAAAAAGACCGACATTTGACCGTCGTCACCAGGCCAAACAAGCCCAACGTCGCCGTTGTAGAGCCCAACGCCATAGTCGTTTTCTGTGACGAGGATCAGCCGACCTCGATAGAAGTTGATGACCCCCGATCCAACCGATCTCTGCGCTGGAACCATTCCCGCTTCAAGCAGCCAGGATGCGACCAGCTCGTTGACGTGTTCAACTCCAAAAGTTCCTCGTCGATGAGCGCAGAGGATCCGATAACCTGAGAATGCAGCCAGCACTTCTTGTGGCGTTTTCTTTCGAAGAGCTGCCCCATACCGTTCCACCGTCAACTTTCGAAGCTCTTTCGAGTCAGCAGGTTCATCAAAGCTCGGGTCGTGACCAAGGTCACCTCGACTCGATGCAAGGACGGTTTGACTCGCGGAGACATCACCTGCTCGCACCGCCTCAGCCAAAGCAGCAATGCCGCTTTCGGCAGAGAAACGATAGCTCTTCGTCAACTCGACGCTGAGCTGACTCGCGTCCTTCTCCCGTGACAACTCCAAACACAGCTCAGACAACACGCTTCCCGCTTCCACGGAAGCCAGCTGATATCGATCGCCAAGGAGAATGAGCCGCGCAGTTGGTTGGAGGGCTTCGAGTAGATGACGCATCAGCGCCAAATCCACCATCGAAGCCTCGTCGACCAAAACGACATCCGCGCGAAGAGGATGCTCAGGACCACGAACGAAGCGCGTCGCGTTCCCGGGGATCACACCCAACGCACGATGGATGGTCAGAGCTTCTTGCACGTTGGCGACCAGCTCATTGGGCACGGCAAGACGCTCGAAAGCAGACCCAGTGGCCTCCATCATCCGCGCAGCCGCCTTGCCCGTCGGCGCGAGAAGTCGCACGACAGGCGGCTGCTGCGAATGGCGCTCAGCATCCTCGAAGAGCAGCGCGAGAATTTTTACAACGGTTGACGTCTTCCCCGTCCCCGGACCGCCAGAGATCACCGTGAGAGGTGACTCGAGCGCACGTTGAGCAGCAAGGCGTTGAAGGTCCTCTCCTTCATCCTGCGGAGGGAAATAGTGGTCCAGTCGATCGCCGAGCCATTCCGTTGGAGGAACAGATACTTCCAACGTAGTCGTGATCAACCGGGCCAGTGCAACCGCGAGTCGTCGTTCGTGATCAAAATAGCGAGCGACGTAGATTCGTTCTGCCTCGTCGACCACAAGCGGCGTCTCTTGTTGATTCACAGGAGAAAAGCTGGCCGACTGACTCTGTGACAACACGTCACGGAGTCGGTCGACGCTCGGCAATTGCCCAACAACACGACCTTCGTCGTCCGGCACCAGCAAACTGCCCAGCTCTTCCAACGGAACACACGGGTGTCCTTGAGACAGAAAGCGACTCGTTACAGCAGCAGCAATGGCCACATCGGGAGCGATTTTTGGGTCATCGGCGCTGGCACAAAGGCGTCCAAAGTGCACATCGCCGGAACCGAGGAAAGCCGCTTTTTGAAGCTCGGAGAGACTGAGAACATTCATCGCGACACCTCGGAGTCTTGAGGAACGTCAAAGGCTTGCGAAAGTCGGTCCAGCGTCTCGAAGCTCGGACGGTAGGAAAAGACTCCGCTTCCCGAGTGCTTGGGGTGCATTCCGCGAACGAAGAGATAGTGCATGCCGCCAAAATGTTCGTCGTAGGAATAATTCGGAATACGCGCCTTTCCGTACCGATGAATCGCTACGGCATAGAGCAACGCCTGCAAGAGGTAGTGATGTTCCTCCATCGCCTGTCGCATCGCCGCTTCCGTGTACGCGTCATAGGTTTCGCCGAGAAAATTCGATTTATAGTCAAGGCCGTAAAGGCGCCCTTCCCAAACAAATACGAGGTCCATAAAGCCACGCAGAAAACCAGCGTAGGCCTGGAACGGAAGCTCACTCAGAGCGTGTAAGTAGCGCTGACTGAGAACACCATCGACCACTTCACCTCCACGCTGCTCCTCAGGAGCATGGAGAGGAAGCGGACGATACCCTAAAGCCTCCGCGAGGCGCGCCGCGTTGAGCCGTTGATCCCCTTGGCCGACGGGGAAGCTGAACTCCATTTCCGCCACGCGGTCTGCAGCAGATAGTTCGCCCAACAAGATCAGCCTCTTCGCCAAATGGCCCTCAAAGGGTGTCGCCAAGACGTCCTCTAGCGCGCGCGCAGCTGGCTCGACGTGTTCCCCCTCGAAGCCTCGGCGTGTGAGTTCTTTGAGTACAACACTCTGCCGTTGCTCGCCGGTCCCTTCAGCAAACGGAGCGTTTTCGAAAAAAGCGTGCAACGCGTCACCTGGAACCGCTCCACGGGGGAAATCGGCGAGAACGCAGCGTTCTTCACCGAGCTCATCGGCGAACAGTCCTCCGACAGCTGCCTCATCAAAAACCTCCACTTCATCGACGTCCCGGCCTTCGCGTGCTGCTCGTGACAGCCCCACGTGCGCACCGCGAGTCATCGACGAAAAACTGTTCGTGCGCTCTCTCTCGCTCAGTTCACGCACGGCGCTCGGCTTCATCAAGGGCTCTTGCGCTCGATCGGGTTGGAAGTGAGGCCCCGCCTCATCCCGTGCCAACGAAAAGGCGACCGCGCCTTCGCTCTTCCCTTCCAAGCGTCGAGATTCATCGTGTCGCAAATCGGGCGCCAGCTTCTTCAAGCGAGCGATCAGCGGCTCGATTCCCCCTGGATCGCCGGAGTCTCGCTCGTGCAGTAAATAATGCAGCGCCGAAAAGCTCTTGCTCGGGCTCGTCAGGGCAACGACATGATGCTTCGCGCGAGTCAACGCGACATAGGCGAGACGGAGCGACTCCTGGCGCCCCTCCAAGGTATGGATTTCCTCCGAATCCCCGCGCGAATCCTTGTGGCGCATTTCGAAACGACTCGCCTTCACCTCCTGATCGAAGTAGCGAAACGCTTCGTCGCTCCAGCTCCGGTCGCTCAACGCCAAAGACGGTAGAAAAACGATGTTGTACTCAAGACCTTTGCTCTTGTGAGCTGTCGTAAGAGTCACCGCTTGCGCATCACTCTCCAACCGAAGCTGCCGCGCTTCCGCAGCCATCGCGAAGCTCCCTGGATCGGAAATGGCTCCCTCAAAGTAGCGGAGTAGTCCAGCAACGCCGAGATGCTCTCGGAGCTGAGCATCGTGGAGCAGCTCGAGCAGATGCCGAAAATTCGTCATCCGGCGTTCTCCATCCCGATCCGAGAGAGTGCGCGCCGGAAGATCGGTCGCTGAGCTCAGCGCCTCGAAGGCGTGCGCAATCCCGCGACTTCGCCATAATTGCCCCCAATCTCGAAGACGCGCAGTCCACAATTCAAGCTGCTCATGATCTTCTTCCACGCGCGCCAGATCAATTGCCGAAAGTCCGAGAAGTCTGGTGGCTAAAGCCGTGCGGCTCAAGACACGATGCCCTGGCTCGGCGAGTGCCTGAAGCACCCGACGCAACTCCATCGCCTCTGAGGATTCGAAGACGCTCCGGTCGCCATGCATCACCGCGGGGATCCCCAGTTGACGCAGCAACGCCTGCACGTCTTGAGCTTGTCGGTTCGTCCGCGTCAAAACTGCAATGTCCTCGGGGGTCACTCGTCGCCCTTCGATCGTATGGCTTGCCGCCAAAAATCGAGCGACCTCCTGAGCAGTCAAACGCAAGGCCTGCCCTTCCTCACTACTCGTTGAGTAGAGCAGCTGAATCCCGGGCAACGGCTGACTGGAAGAGTCGAGCAATTCATCTTGCGCTCCGGGCCGCGCCTGAACCTCCTGATAGGAGATCCCTGGTACGCAAAACGCATCTCGAGGTTCTTGAAAAAGGGCATTTTGCGCCCGGACTAGGCTGGGTGAGGCACGGTAGCTCGTCTTCAAAGTCCAAACTCCACCAGAAGCTTGCTTCGCCGCGGCAAGATAGGTCTGCACATCGGCCCCCCGGAACGCGTAGATCGATTGCTTCGGATCCCCAATCAGATAGAGCGCTCCTTCTTCAGCAATTTCACCATCCGCAACGTAGATGCGGCTGAAGATCTCGTACTGAATCGGGTCAGTGTCCTGAAACTCGTCGATCATCGCCACAGGAAGCAGACGACGGATCTCCTGAGCCAAGCGCGGTCCCTGCGTTTCGTCTCGAAGAGCTGCGCTCAAATCAGTCAGCAGACCGTCGAAGGACTGCGTCCCTGCGCGTTCGTGCTCCCGGCGAATCTTCTCGCCCACCCGATGGCAAAGCTCGGCACGAAGCTGATCCGCGATCCGGCGAGCCGTCGTTTCCGTGCGAGAGTGCGCTTCTTGGAGCTCTTCCAACAACGGAAGTAGCGGATGCTGCACGGGCAGTTGGTTCTTCTTGAGAGAAGAATCGACTTTCGTCTGCGTCCAACGATCAGTCGGAGGATGACCGATCGTGGCTTCGTTTCCATTGAAGTAAGCTCGATAGCCGACATAGTCCGCACGAACGGAGGCCGCACGATACTTGTTCCGATTGAGAGACGTCGAGTTGAGAAGCAAGTCAAACAACTCCGGACCCGACTCCGCGAAAGCCTTTTGAGCAATCTCGAAAGCGGACTTCAGCTGCGCAATCTGACCGTCGAGGTCGTCCGGCTCCTCCAAATCGACCAAAGGAACATCCGCTGCTCCAGCAGCGGCGAGCCCTACTCTCACCAGCGATCGGTAGAACCAAGTCCCGCCAATCTGCTCAAAGACACGTGTGGAAAGAATTGCAATGCGCGATGACCAAAAATCCGTGACGACGTCTTGCACGATGGCACGTTCGTCTCCGACGAGCTCTGTTCCTTCGCGCGAGCCACTCTCGAAGGCATGGTCCTGAAGCATCCGCGCTGCAAAACCATGAATCGTAAAAATGCCCGCACGATCGACGTTCTGCGAAGCAACGTTGAGCAAACCTAGTGCCCTCTCTCGATCGGGACGCGCCACGAGATGCTCGAGAACTGGATCACCATCGGCTTGGGACAGACCGAGGAAAACACGTCGTGCTTCCTCGATACGCTCATAGACGCGCCCCTTGAGCTCCGCGGTAGCGGCATTCGTGAATGTCACCGCCAAGATCGACTCGATCGGACGCTCTTCTTCAACAAGGAGCCGAAGCACCAAAGAAGTAATCGTATACGTCTTACCTGTTCCTGCGCTCGCTTCAATCAGATGGACCCCTTGCAGGGGGATCTGTCGCACGTCGAGCGAGCGGCGTTCAGGACCATCTTCCAGAGGACTGTTCACGCCTGCTCCTCCAAAGTCGCCGACCACATCGGGTGAAACATTGTCGCCGCCAGCCTCGCGAACGGAAGTTCGGAAAGGTCACTCGGATGGACGGTCAACTTCTTCGAACTGTCGAGACACCCCAACGGATCTTCCCCTCGATAGAGTTCAGTCACGATCTCGTCCGGTTTGAGCCCGGCTTTAACGGGGAAGAGATGACGTCGCGCTTCCTCGAAAGCCCACGGCACAATCTCGTCGGCTTCAAGCTTCTTCAGCGGTTTGGTCACCGCTTCGAAATAACGTTCGCTTGCCCCCGGAAAGAAACGTAACGGGACCTGATGCCCGATCAACGCCAAAGCGCAGAGTTGCCCCAACAAATCGCGCGCCTTGTCGACCTCAACGGCCCCCAGCGCAAACACTTCAACCCCTTGACTGCTTCGCGGGTTGCCGCGCACGACGAGGACGCTCTTCGTCACGCCGACATCCATTGCACAAGCGGCCAAATGCCGGATCCAGAGTCCTATTTTTCGATTGGTGTTCAATAGCCCATAGCTCGTCTCTAATCGGATGTCGCCGTAGACACCTCGGACAACACCCGTCAGCGCCACCTGAGGGATCGGAGCAACCGACATCCCCACCAGGGTTTCATCGAGTCCCAGTCGCCGCCAAACCTGAGTCACCCGGAGAGGTTCACGCGCTTTGCCATCGCGATAGGAAGTCGAGGCAGAGAAGATTTCGTTCGCAACGCGCCCAACGGCATCGAGAAGCACTTGTCCACCAGCCCCGACAGGCAACTGCCCACGAGACAACTCGATATCGGCGCGGAGAGACTCACCACGGAACCTTTGCTCGAGAAGTCGATCACCCACGATGAACCGTGCCAACGGCGTCTCGATGACGGGCTCTCGATTTTCGATGTCCTCAATCTCATCTCGAATAGAAACGCCTCGCGCCGCGAAAAACGCTGCGCTCGGGCGCTTCCAAAAGCTCACCAGCTGCTCAATCGTCAGTTCAAACTCGCCGCCGTATGCATCCATTTCAGCCTGAGCTTCAGCATCAAAGAAAGGTGCCACGTTCTGAGGCTCCTGGGCGAGAGCAGTCGCGCCGAGATACGCTCCTTGATCGAAAGAACGGAGAGTTCGATTGCCTGGGCGTCGAAAATAATCTGGGTGAAATGGTTGGAGAGGGTGCTCTGTCGGACGAAGATACGGTGCGGCGTCTTCGGGGAGCTGAAGCATTTGATCCATCACCGCACTCAGCTCGCTGACTACGACAGAGGGTGGTTTTTCCGTGTTGTCTTGAACACTGCGACCGACGTAGCTCAAAGAAAGCCGTTCACGCGCCGCCAAGATCACCTCGAGGAACAAGTAGCGATCGTCCGCCCGCAAGGACCGGTCGCCCCGCTTTGGGGATCGATCCATCAGGTCGAGCTGATGGTGGGAATCACTGCGCGGAAATTCCCCCTGATTCAACCCCAAGACGCAGACGGCACGAAAAGGGATGGTTCGCAGTGGAAGGAGGGCACAAAAAGTCACTCCACCCGAAAGAAAGTCCGTACTCGGACGACTCGAATCAAGCCGTTCCTCCAAGAGGTGTGCCATCGAGCGGGCACTGAGACGTTGCTCCTCTCGTCCCGCATCCACGAGAGCCAAGGACAACTGAGCTGTCTCCGCCATCTCGAAGACAGCGAGACGGATGGTGCCGGTATCCCAGGTGTCTTCGTCATCGGACTCGGACGCGTCGCTGAGAACAGCATTCATCAGATCCGTGAGAAAAAGTTCCCAACCGGAAAGGGAGAGCCCGGGTTGCCCAGCCTGCTGAAGCCGCTTGCGCAAGGAAAAGAGGTTCTCACAAAAGTCGCAGAGCTTGCCGACGAGCTCGAGGTCAGAGACTGCTACCTCGTCCAACGGCACCACGTCTTGCCAAAGCTGAACACCGTCGTCGGGCATCGCATAGCCTAGAAGCAGCCGACGAAGGCCAAAGCGCCACGTGTTCGCGTCGTCCTCCGGAAGCCCAAACTCCGCTCGATGTTCTGCATCAACGCCCCAGCGGATGCCGGAATCGGAAACCCAGCGAGCAATCCGTTCCAAGTCTGTGCTCTCAATCCCATAGCGCGCCCTCACGGGCGCCAATTGAAGAAGGTCCAGGACTTCACTCGCCTTCACTCTTCCTCGCAGCACGGAGAAGGAAAGCAACAGAGCTCGCGCAGCAGCGTTGGTGAACTTTTCACTGCGATCCGCAATGCGAAAAGGGATTTGCGGTTTGTCGCCAGCTCTCGCGGAGAAGACGGCTGAGATCAGTGGCGAATACTCTTCGATGTTCGGCGCCAGTACAACGACATCTTCCGGTCGCAATGTCGGATCGGCATCGAACCAAGCCAGCAGCCGATCGTGAAGCGTCTCGATCTCCCGGAGAGCGCTATGACAGGAATCGACCGTGATCGATCGATCGTTAGACAAGTCCCGAAGGAGCTTCACTCGCCGTTGCTCCATCCCTTTGGGTTCCCGCCGTCCCTCGATCAACGACTGCTGCAAGGTCCCCAAGACCGAGACAGGTTGCTCCGGGTGAAACTGAGCACCCCCCTCTTCATAACCACCGATCATCTCCAACAGATGCTGATAGTCAGCGCCCACTTTCCCGAGAGAGATCAGGAGCGGGTGCAGTCCCTCGCCCACATCCGGGAGAGGATCGTTGAGCGGATGGGCGTCGGCGAAGTATTCCTCACAAACAGAGAACGAGAAAACATGGCAGGGGATCAGTTGTCCGATGCGGGCGAACATCTGAAGGAAAAGTGGCGGCAAGCCCGGCCCTCCCATCAAGCTGAGACGGGCAGGCAGCGCCTTCCGAAGCTCTTCGTCAACAACCTCGTTCATGAAACGATTGCATCGAGCAGCAAAGTGGGCGCTGCCGAGCTGCTCGACGAGCTGTCGCCAAAGAATCGCTTGAAAGTCGTCTTGGTCGGCTCCCTGCTCCCACGCGAGAACCATCCGCGGACGATAGGTGACGTACTGATCGAAGAGATGCGCCAGGCGCTCCGCCAACAGTAGCTGCTTACTTCTATCTTCGTCGCCCTCCAGGTAACGACGCACCCCATCGAACGCGGCGTCATCAGAAGACAACTGCTTCGCGAGGTTTGAATAGATCACCCAGCCCAAGCTCTCTCGATCGAACGCCTTGGCCCGCTCGTCCTCCCCAAGCGCCGCATCAAGCACTTGATGAAAGAACGACCGAGGGAAGGGAAAGTCGACGTTCGCCAGAACACCGCTTCGCCGAGAGAGCTCACGCGACAAGTAGCGCTCCATACCCGCGCTTTGAATGATGATCGTCTCCGGCTCGAGAAGCCCGAGAGTCGGTTCACTGACAACCTGGTGGAGGTGATCGACGAGCTCCTCCAAACGATTCGAACGGTGAACGAACATCTGGAAGCTTAGCTACCCTCCCCCTCGCGCCGCGTCGAGGGCGGCCCGTCGTAGCCAGTCTCAGCTGTTCATCGCCGCTCACGCTCAGTCGACCCGCAAAACCGTGCCTATTTCCACTTCTTGGGGAAGTGCCTGCCCACCCCCTTTTCAGATACCGGCTAGGATCTTTTGAACCGCTGACCCGTAGAACCCTAGGTGAACCACCCAAGTACCAGCCGTCCCACCGGGAAAAGCCTCACGCGAACTCGGTCCCTTCGCGGGGGATTGCGAAGTTGTTGGTTTCTTTTGGGTGTAGTTGTCGGGATGACGGGATGTTCTGGGCAGATCGCTCCCCAGTTGGCCACCGCTCCTGACTCTGCTGCCACCCCTCCGGTCGTCTCGCCGACGCCTCCACGTCCCTCCGTTTCGGAGAGAGACGATCCTGCTTCGAGCAGTGAGGCTTCAGACAATGCAGTCGAATCGTCCGGAGGGGTCGCTGGCAGCGGAACAAACTCTCCCAACACAGTAGGGCGCGGCTCGCTTGATTCGAGAGAGACCATTGAGCCTCCACATTTCTTCGAAGGGCGAGAGACAGTCACCTACAAGGAGTTTGTCGACGAACTGCGCGCGATTGCAGATGAGCTCGTCGACGACCCCGACGTTCAAGCCGCACATCAAGTCCTCTTGGAAGAAAAGCTGCTCAGCGCTGAAGAGCTTCCTCTCGAAAGCTTCAGTCGAGCACGCCTTGCCTTCGAATCAGCGCGAGATAGCGGCTTGTGGGGTATTCGTGGAACCGTCACCGATCAGATGCCCTGGTCAGACCGGATTTGGACCCAATGGAGCCAACGAAAGTTCACTGCAGCCGCACCCATCGCAGAGCCTGATCAAAGTGAATTCCCCACAGCGGTGGCAGAATGCGACGAACTCGGCGCTCTCTTCTCCATCCTGGCACGTGACTTGGGCGTCGTCGGATTTGTAGGCCTCCATTGGCCTTATTGGAATCATGTCGTTCCCGTCTGGCAGGTAAACCGCCAAGACGGCACCTTCGTGCGCATCATCGTCCCAGCCACCCAAACCTTCCTCGACAAGCGCGACACCATCGGGACGACTGGAATGAAGACGAATCGCGTCATCTTCCCTTATGTCCGCAAGGACCGCCGAGATCAGCAGACGATCTCCGCCGATCTCGCGCGCTATCTGCTCACTCAAAGCAAACTCCACGGCGGCCTCAGCACGAAGGAGTTCACCACCAGACGACTTTGGCACCGATGGAATCACCGCCCAGGAGCCCCCGAGCGTCAGGTGAAGAAAGCGGCGACGCCGCAGTGATTGGTGAGCAATGATCTAGAAACTGCCGGCGACGCTCATCCAACTGCCGCGCTTCGTCGAACCCACTTGAACCTCGACAGGTGCCTCAGGCCAAAGAAAGTGGGTCGCCAGAGCGCCAACGACTCCCACACCAGCCACAACGAAACCACCAACCATCAGGTTACCGCCGAGATTCTTTTGTTTGCTCGCCTGATCCAAATCGCCACAAAGACCACTGAATTCAACGCTCGGGTCGTTGCATCCTGAATCAGTCCCGGTGAATTCGTCGTTGAGATCGTCGATCTCACGGTTCGCTCCCGAGAAGAGCAACGTTCCGGCCACGCCGACTCCCAAGCCAATCGTTCCGACACCAACGCTCGACCAGAAAGCGATGGGTTGTAAAGGATCGGTTGGTGATTCTTGGTCGACCACGCTGACTACCTCTGGCTCATCAGGCTTGCTATCACTGTTCGGCGTCATCACGACATGAATGCTCGCTCGCATTCCTGGCTTGAGCGAAAACTTCTTCGTGAATTCGGCGTAGCCGTCCTTGATCACCACCAATACGTGCTGACCCGGGTTCAACGAAAACTGAGCACTGAGCGGCCGAGACGCACCGTCGACCGTCAAAGCAGCCCCAGCTGGAACCTCTTGGAGATGGACTTGTGGTAAGTCCTTCACCACACGCTCCAGTGCCTCGGGAAGCACGTCTTCGACGTCGGCAGCAGGACTCTCCTTGAGTAACTCCTCAGCGATTCGATAGCTTTCGAGCGCCTCGATCAAAAGCCCCTGCTGCTCTCGACAATGACCGATGTAATAGTGAAGACCCGGCGTGTTGCGCACGCGAGTGGCAAAAGCGAACTGCTCCTCCGCTTCAGCCCACTTCTCGGCTTCCATGAGCTTGTTGCCTTTCAGGAAGGCGGCTCGCGCGTCCGCGAGAGTCGGCTGCTCGGGAGTTTTTGCGATGTCTTCCGCGAACGTCGGGTCCGCAAAAGAGAGCGCTGCGATCCCAAGGAAGATCGAACGATGAAAGAGGCGACTCACTTGGTTGGCCTAACGGAAGTAGTTGTAGCCAAGGGTGCCGGGCTCCGTTCCACTCCACCAGACCACCATAGCGCGCCCTTCGTCGTTCATGGCGATCGCCGTGCTCTTCACGGCAGCGTCGCCCTCTTCCAGAGTGAACGGCTTCCCCCAAGTTCCGGTAAAAGCATCACGACGATTCGTCCAAGCGCTGGGCGAGCCAGCATCATTAGCTGTCCAGACGACTTGAACGTTACCGAAGCCATCCGCATCGAGGCTAGGCCAATTGACGGTCCCGTCCCTTCGGGAAATCATTTGAGGGGCTGACCAAGAGCCGTCATCGAAGCGATACGAGCTCGACCAAAAGGAGGATGGATCAATACCTTGCCGCCACAGAAAATGAGCAACACCTTGATCATCAACCAAGACGTAAGGTTCATCGATCGGCTCCTTCACCTCCGGAATCAGCCGATGAGGCACCCCGAACCCACCGTCCTCGTAAATTGAGGTCCACAAGTGGATCCCATCCATCCCGGCACCAACCGTCCAGATAGCGGCGGCTTGACCAAGTCCATTGCCGTGAGCGTCATGGTTAATCACGAGGCCAGCCAAATCCTCAGGCGCAACACGAACAGCTTCAGGTGCCTCCGTTTCCGTGATGGTGCTCGAAACCAATCGCTGCACTCCGCCAAAAGACCGAGTGAAGACAACAACCGCCCGAGCGACTCCGTCCACTTCACCCAAGGGAGCCAGGCGCGGCTCGGCTGGACCTGGGTTCGGCTCATCTTCACCGGGAACAACGACCTCACGAGGCGGCAACTCCCACTCACTCGTGGAGCGAAGGCGCACTCGGGTCTTGACCCGATTACTTTCGTCACTTCCATCACCTCGAGGAACCTCTCGCCACGCAAGAAACGTCGTCCCTTCCTTGTCAATTGCCACATCTAACTGATCATTGGGGTGGGGGATCAAGTCTCCAACCGTTGGTCCCGAGTGCTCCTCGGCAAGCGACCAGTCTCCGTCCCCTACTCGCCCGGCACCCCAGACTTGTTTGAACACTGTGGTTGTAGCTAGTGCCCAGATCAGTTCTGTCTTCCCTTGTTCGTTCACAGCAAGATGCGATCTGTCTTCGGATGCGCCCGAAATCTTCCCCCGAGATTCCAGAGTGGTCCAGATTGACTCGCCAGGATTGAAGGTTGTCGAATTCGAATCGAGCCCATCCATCGAATCCCATTCGACAATCCCCGCCGTCGCCTGCCCTGTGCCATCGATTCCCAAAGCGATAGGCTTCTCTGAAGTAGTCAGGTTCCATTTCACAGAACTCGCACCGTCCCACCCCCAACAACGACCGGAAACACACGACTGCTCAGTATCGCAAGCAGTCCCGGTATCGCAGGCGTCAACAGCGCCGCAGAAATTGTTGTTCCACACCGGATCAATACAGTCTCCACCACAACGAAGCTCATCATCACCGCACTTCGCCGTGCACTCGCCTTCGAAGCAATCTTCGTTCTCTCCGCAGCTTTCCCCCTTCTCGTCGCCTTCACAACTCTCTGAAGCCCCACAGAAATTCCTATCCGTTGCCGGATCGATGCATGCGCCATCGCAGGCAACCTCCGAAGATTCACACGAAGGAGTGTCAGATTGCCCGCCCTCACCTCCCCGGGAGGTCTCGTCTTCCGTCGTTTGCCCGCCTTGACCACCAACGGAGTCGTCGTCACAGGTGTTCGTCTCCGTACAGCTTGAGAAGCTGCATGCTGGAACCAAGGAGGTTCCCAGAGTGGCAACTGCTGCCAATCCCAAAACAATGAGCGGGGAACGAAAAATGGAGCGAAGGGTTCGTGAGCTTTTCATTTCAATCGTGAGGAAGATCGGTCAGAGGGCTCCTGCGTTGCAGGAACTTTCAAGAATCCTGAGTCTCTGTGCTTCTTAGTCAGGAAAACCACAGAAATCCGCGGCAATCTATGTATGTGGGCAGTAAAAAGGCTGCAAGCGGAATTGTGTCGAGCGACGCCATGCGTTGCTGTGAAAAACTCTTTTGCAGATTTTCGCTGGCGACATTTTCAGCAAAACTGGAACTTGAGAGACCGTTTTCAGTCGATTCCTCCTGCTGCAGGACGAAGGTTACTTCTTCGCTTCCTTCAACGCCCGAACGAAAGCACGCAATGGCTGGGCTCCGCTGATGAAAACATCATCGACGACAAAGCTGGGCGTCCCATTGATACCCGCCGCTCGAGCTGCCTCCCTATCCGCCTCGATGCGAGGGGTATGTGTGCGTTCATCAAGAGCTCGCCGAAAAGCGGCCATGTCGAGCCCAATCTGCTGAGCGTATTTCTCAAGTTTGGCTCGCTCCATCCCATCGCGCTGATTCTCAAAGAGCAACTCATGAAAGGCCCAGAAGCCTCGGTTGCCCTTCTGGACATAGGCTTCATGAGCGGCTTCCGCGGCTAAACTCGCCTGCTTGTGAAAGGGCAAAGGATAATGCCTCCAAACGAATTTCACCTCGCGCCCATGGAGCTTCAAAAATTCTTCGATGGTGGGCTGGGCTCGGGCCGTAAAGGGGCACTCAAAGTCACCGAAGGCTTGCACCACGATCTTCGCGTTCGGGTTGCCTTGGTAGGGCGTGTCAGCCAATGGCGCCGCGACAACCTTTGGTTCCGGTGAAGGCGGTTCAAACGCATCCTTCATGATCGCCGAGTACACGTCACCTCTCCGCGTCCCTTTTTCGACTCGTTGGCGCGCTAGCGCGAGTTGCTCATCAATGAGCTCCTTGAAGGTTTCAAACGACTGGGCGCCCATCAACCGTCGCCCGTTGATGAAGAAATGGGGAGTTCCCCGAGCCTTGAAGTCGTCCGCCAAGTCCTGACTCTGATCCAACTTCTTGCTGTATTTGTACTGTTTTTTGGCACGTTGGAACGTTGCGAAACTCAACCCCTCCTCCCTGAAGATCTGTTCGTAGAGCTTGTCTCCCAAGACTTCCTGCGACCCGAACAAACGTTCGTGAACACGCCAAAAAGCATCGACTCCTTTCTTCTCGTAAACGTAGCGTCCGACCAACGCGGCAGGCTTCGCTTCTGGGTGAAACCCAAGCGGGTTGTCTTTCCAGACGAGCCGCACATCATCACCATAAGTACTTCGAATGCGGTCCAGCGTCGCAGTCACTCGCCGTGAGAAGGGGCACTGAAACTCGGCGAACTCAACGATCGTCACCAGTGCATCCTTCTTCCCAAGAGCGGGATCATCCGCTGCCACCGGGATCTTCCAGACTGTCAGATCCGGAGGATCCTTCTTCTTCTTTTCAACCTTTCGATCAAGGGTGAAGTTGGCATCCAAACGAACGGGATAAACCGCCAGTGGTTCCAGACCATTGTCTGTCAATCGCTGGGCAACGCGTAGCTCCGTCTCAATGATGGCCCGAAACTTCTCAAGCGGTTGGGCACCAGGGAGCGCAACGCCGTTGATGAAGAAAGAAGGGACTCCAGACGCCTTGAGTTCTTTCGCGAGAGCCTGGTCTTTCTCCACTTTCGAAGCAGAACGCCCCAATTCTACTTCGCTCAACATCTCTCTCGCCGAGACTCCCAGTTCGCTCGCCCATGACTCAAAGCTCTCTTGATTCAGCCTCTTTTGGTTTTCGAACGCCTGCCTCTGGAATTGAAAGAAAGCCTCCGATCCAGCGATGCGATGAACCGCTATCGCAGTCGCATGCGCGGGTGGCGCCTCCTTGTGAAACGGCATCGGGTGGTTCTTCCAGACGATGCGCAGTCGGTCAGGACCGTATTCCTCCTGAAGCTTCCGCAAAGTCGGCTGCACCCGAGCGGAAAACGGACATTGAAGATCGGCAAACTGCACGATGGTTACAGGTGCGTCAGCGCGGCCCCATTGGGGGTCTTCATCTGACACAGGGATCCGGAGGCTCGCGTGGGTCAGCCGATTGGCGCGCCGAGAATCGGCTGAGAGGGAGTGGGCATCACCCCATGGATCCGAGCTCTCAGTAGACTTTGATCCTGCGGCTTTCGGAGAAGGAGTGCCAGAGCTGCAAGCTGCCGCCAGAACGAGACCCAAGGTCAGAAAGCGGAGGAGGATCCGAGTCGGCATGGCGGCGCAGCGTAGTTGGATTGGTTGGGGGAGAGAAGAGTCCACCTGGGCGCCTGTCGTTGTGCCGATTCGGCTCGACCGCCAAGTGTCGTTGCCACGAACGGCCTCTCAACCCGCTTGATCGAGGTGACTCCCCATCACTTCGGTAGCCGCCGGATTTCCCGGACTTGTCACCTTCGGTCGCAGCAGAACTAGCGCTTAGAGGGGTGGCTGCTCAGAAATCGCTCGACAAGCCGCGGCTTCAAGTTCCTGGGCAAGCTCGGAGTTCTGCACCTTGATGGCCCTTTCAGCTAATATACTTCGCTCCGCTTCGCTAGCGCAGAACTCAACGCTAGCTTTGACCGCATCCTCATTTCTCCCCAACGCTGCTAAAGCTTCAACGTAGTCGGCGAGAAAATCGAGGAGGATCGACCGCGATTGGGTAACCCTCGAAATCGAGACGCCGTAATTCAACGAATAGAGAATATTCTCGTCAAACATCACAGCCGACTCATATTTACCAGCCTTCGCAAGATCCGACCACACGATCCGATGAATCTGCTCCAGCTCCTCATCTGATGCCCCTTCGCTTCTCCACTTGAGAAAAAGGGGGACATTTCGTTGGGGCTCATCCAACTCGATGTTCAGCTCCACAAGCAAGACAACGCGCTCGTCAAATGCGGGTGGTGCAAGTGCTTTTGCGAGAGCTCCGCGATGTCGCACCATAGCCTCTCGAGCTTGAGCGTACTTGGGAGCTAGAAACCGAATGCGCTCGAAGTTGGCTCCAAAGCATTCTTCGAATCTCTTGCCCGCCCGAAGCTCGTGGCCGCTCGCCCAGCGCCTTTCTGCCTGCGCCATAGCACACTCGCAGGTCACCTCCTCGGAGGCCGAGGTAGCTGCAACGGCGGAAGAAGGAACCTTCGGCTCAGTTGCTCTCGACGAGCACCCGAATTGAACGAGCAGCGAAGAGCAGAAAGCCCCCATGAGAATGCCGCGGACTACCCTCCACCCACTTCGCTTGACCCAGTTTACCTCGTCGGCAACAGCCCTTTCAGTCCACAACCCTGCTTGCATGTTAGAGCCCTTCCCCGCAGATCGGCGCATCAGGATCGACCACACCATCGCCGTCCTTGTCGATGTTGTCATCGTCTCCACCACCACCTGGTCCGTTGTCACCGTCTCCGTCGTCGCCGGAACACTTGTTCTCGCAATGCCTCTTCGCTCGCCTTCCGCAACCCTGGTTTTCTATTCGGCGAGAAGACACCGCTCCAGTCTCAATCACAAATGCATCACATGAGCCATCGCACTGAGTCGACTCGACTCTGTCGAATCTCCCGCGTGCTGCTGGCGAGACCTCTCGGGGACTTGGTTGGTGACTCAAAATGCTGCTTATTTGTTGTTCGAATTCTCCTTGACCCGCTTCACCGCCTTCATTCCTCTGGCCAGATTGGTCTATCCCGCTCGTCATAAGGGACAATCACGCTCACAGACATCACCTTTCCGTCCTCTAGCCAGATGGATACATCCTGCTCGTCGATGACAACGTCTTTCACTCGCCCGCGCTCGAACGCGGCGTCAATTCGAGGACGTCCGCACTTCATTTCGTCCAGCATCTTCCACATTTAGAGCTCCGCTTTCCCAATAAGAGAGCCGAGACCATCTGCCAAATGGCGTCGACTCGTGACAACTGTCAGACGTTGCGCTGAAAACTCGAAGATCAACGAAACGCCCCGGCGGTCGTAGTGCCAAACGACGCTTTCCCCTTGGTCCTCGCGCGAGTCGACTCGACCTGGAGTGCCCCATTCCAACTCCACGTCACGCAGTTGCATTCCGAAAACCAAGGGTCCGAAGCCCAATTTAGGTTTCAACAACTCAGTCATCATCAATTTCTAGGATGCAAAAACTAACCCAGCAGCTAAGAGGCAAAGCAAGCCCGCTCCTCCAATCACTGCGCCCACTGTCGCTCCTACTGCAGCGCTCCAGCCCGCGGCAGGGTTACTGTCACAAAACCCCCCCGTCCATATGGTGCTGCTGCCTACTTGGCTTCCTCCGCTGGAGCTCGTTGAGCCTCCTCCTCGCCTTCGAACGCTCCTTTGCCGTTCGTAACTCCCTGAGTTTCTTCCGGAGGCGCCCTGGCACGCGACCTGCGCCAGGAAACCGAAAGCCCGCTCTCCTGCGGGGATTGGAGGTTTCCTTGCCGTCGTCATCTCAGCTTCGTTCCTCAGCTCAGCGCGCGGCGCGAAAGGCGCTCCTTGAAGAGCGCGCTTGGGTCATGCGCCGGTATCTGACTCATACTGAGGCGCTCATGCGTGGACGTCGGATGCTTGGTGAGCAGTTTCGACGTCAGGTTGTTATGGCACCCTGTACGCAATCCATAACTTTCGATGGCGTTGCCGAGTTGGAGGTGACGATTTACGCACCAGAGCCGCGTATTGTTGGCGACGGCCACACCTGAGGGGCAAATGCCGGAAAAAGTGATGCGGTTTTTTAGACTTTTTCCAAAGAGTGTGCCTTGGAGGAGATCCAGGATGCGACGCAGCCTGAAGATGAAGACGCGGTTTGTGGCGAAGCGAGTTTCGTCCGACCAACTTCGAGCGGCCTACCAGGTCGTGCTTCCAAGCATCTCTCGTGGTGAAGCGGCATCCGCTCCTGTGGTGCAGGGCGATAAGACGAGTCGAAAGACACGCCCGAGAAAGGTTGGATCGTGACGGCAGTTGGAATCTACGCTCGCGTGTCTTCTGAGCGCCAAGCGCAGCAGGCCACAATTGAAAGTCAGTTGGCGGCTCTGCAGCAGCGAGCAGAGACG
>WURV02172079.1:0-14190 GCA_011762755.2 Epimenia babai | reverse complement strand
AGCGTTGTCCCATCGATCGGAGAGCCTGCCAAAGTTTTGGCAATGTCTGTGGTGGAGGTTCTCATTGACGATCGCATGAGTCTAAACAATTTCATAGATGTTCGATGGGATTCAGGCCCAGCGGGTACGGTGGGCACGAACGAATCTCGACGTCGTTTCTAGCGAGGAATTCGATTTTGATAACAATCGCTGCATCGTCATGCTGAAAGATGGCGTTTATTCGTCCATTCATATATGGTAGTAAACGTGGTTCTAGGATTTCCTCACAATATTTCTGAGTTGTTGAATTAATGTCTGTGTGCACGAGAATGGATCGTCTATAATTAGATATTGCGCATCAGAGCGTGACACTCCTGCCACCAAATCTATCGACATCTCGAACACTTCGACTTCTCACATCGGCGAATCGTTCATTGCTGCGTCAGTACACTTATCTGCCCTCAGCTTGTCGAAGCGAAAAAACGATAATCGGCGCTGAACATAACAGACCCTCACGGTCTTAACGGCCATAGCGATGACTTCAACACCACTGTCAGAACCCGTCTCGACTACGCTGAGTCTAATTTCTTCCACGATAAGGCAGCATGCAATTCTTATAGTTTTGTCAAATATCTTACATCGTCCTAAAGTCAGGTGATGCAAAGGGGAGACAGATGTTCAAGCGCTAGACTCTTAACCGAGATGTCACGGGTTTGACACCGTCCGCAAGTCGGCTCCACTGTGATGATCCCCCATCACGTTATTCACTCTGTGTTGCCATAGTTACTGTAGACGATCTCTTAAATGAACCGATTGCTATAGTAGACTAATCCCTTGATTGGATAAAAGCTTTATATCAACCTTTACGTGTGATATGCGAGTAATATAGGAATTGTATTTTCGCTAAATAGCTACCATAAACATTCATTGTAACCCGCATCCAAAGAGCCTTTGTCGACTGATGCTTGCGGTCTTTAAATATAGTACATCACTTATTATTCTTACAATGTGTACGCAGAATACCGCATTCAAATTATATTAAATCTGTATTTTTGGCAAAGTTCATCGTCTCGGATAGCCCTGACAAGACAAGACGGCCCTACTTCCTGTCGTAACAACTTCCTACTTATGCAAAGTTACTTGTATTGTTAGAATACTTGTTATTCACGTGTCCCTTTTTGTAACTGAATGTTTTTCCGTAAGCTATTCGATCTGTCTGCTCTAATATTTATACAGCGTTTCACGGCGTGATGAACTGTAATTGCGTTTGATGCGAACTGTCATTTACGCGAAAGTTCGTCTTTCAGTATCTCCAGGTGCCAATTAATTGCCTTTGTATGGGCCTTTACTCGATCCATTACCGTGGTATCTTCCAAACCTATTACCAAACAAATCGATTTTCCTCGCGATCTACTTACCTCGCGAGTGTATTTTCTGCTCCACCGACCGCCGTTCGATCGCAGACGACTGTATAAATTGCCTGAAACATGTAGATGTCTTTGGTGCCCTTTGTATTAATTGAACTAATGCGAAAAGAGACCATGTCTTGGCTGCTAGAGTGTAGTTAGAGATGATGAAAATTAACGCTGATGTTTTTTGTCGCGCGATTAACGCGTTATTTACGATATCGCGTCGGCGACACGAGAAACACGGCGTCGTAGGCTGAGTGACATACGAGGCTGTTTTTCCTGCGGGCTTTCCAGCTCATATCTCCTGACCGTCTCCAAAGATCGCGGTCACCCAATCCGCATCGCCATTTACAAACACGGAGATTACGCTCGCTGCTTAAAGACCCTCAATAATTTCAGCCCTTGCGCAAAACGGGATGCCTTTCATAAAACACATCTCAATCAACTCACATTACCAACCGAGTGAATGAACTTCAAGATTCTCCGGTAAGAGTGGTTAACCCAGCATGCTCAAATAATACACAAGCGTGAAAAATCACTGGCTTTCATACGGATTAAGTTCCTCACCCATATTCTCGCTACCCTGTTATGTACACCACATATATATAAGCCTCAAGCGCTAAGAATTTATCCGGGTAATGTAACGAAGTTATGGCTTCATGATGGTGGCTTACTCGCCCCGTCAACCGATTTAGGCCTTACATTGCAGCTGGCAACGAAATACCCGACATAGGGAAACCTGTACAGACACATTGACATTCTAAAACTCTGTATATCGGTGTCAAATGCTTAAATCGTGAGTTTTTTCAATATGCAATGTATTACGTGTTAGAAATCAAATGAAATTTATTTGTTCAAAGTGTACTTATTAGCAGAGCTGTCAAACACACTTTACGTGAAACAATAGCCTAATGGTCTAGGACTCTTATGTAATTACTTAAGTTATATAAAATTAACATCTAACAGTATACAGGTAATACAGATCAATGTTAGATACAACTATGTACATGTACGGGACTACTGTCTATTGCATGCGTGTCAAGAATGAAAAGGTCTCACGTGTCATAATAATGGCATACAATCGTCGAGACGTCGTATCTTCCGGGCCAGTCTTTGTGGCTCTCTCGACGCAAACACTGAAGAGAGATGGCAGTTGTCGGTTGTGAATCAAACATATTTTGTTCAAAACGAATCACAATTGATATTAATAATATTTCTCTTCTCACGCATTGAATCGTAACCTGGTACCCTAGTTACCTGATCTGTATCTATCTGCCTACCTCACGAACGTGTCGCCATCTTGATTTTAGTTGAGGGAACTCCTGACATCCGACCTTCAAGAATGTAATGACGACTACGACTTGCTCAGATGGCTTACGGGTATGGTTATCACGTTGTTAGATATAACTTTTATTCCTACAATAAGGGGCAATCAAATACCTACATTAACTATTTCGTTGAGAAACATTCGGAGAAACGTGAAAACGTAAAAAAATATAGAGAAAATACTATCAAAACAGCTAAAAGTTGCATATGCATTTAAAAATACTTAGACGTGACCAAATATGACTACCCTTATTAACTGGCGTATTTACGCATATTGCAAATTGACGCACAACTCACATTCCCCTATGGAATAGCTAGCATGAATGTTCCGAATTTCAACTGACGCCGAGCGATTGAGAACCCGTTTTTTTCTTTGCATGGAATGACCAACTTGAGCTGCGTTTATATTAATAAAGGGCATACATATGTTGTGTGAATATGGTGACGAATGATCAAATTAAATTCCTTCAATAAACATAACTGATCTTAGAACACCAGATTATCTGGAGAGGGTAGATTCGAACCCGAGCTTTAGCAAGGTGTTTTCTCTGCCTTTCTCCCCTGACATCATACATGGACATTTTTTGGTCAAAGGCGATAAATTCATATATTACTGTGTTAAAGTAACGCAATGCGTTTTCATTTTCTCTTTATGTTACAGCACGCAATTTTGTACCTGAAAAGGCAGCCGAAATGTTTAAGAAGGTAGGTTGTATTCCTTCATTTGAGAGGTAAAACTACCAAGGGGAGTAGCATTTAGACCTTAAATGATTTTCCTTATAAAACGTGTCTTTCAAGTGTCGTCATACATTTAATGAAGCATGACTTGTATGTATTTTCATTCATTCATCATTAAGAAAACTAAGTCTATGCCTCGATGAAATTTTTGACTGGATGACCGTTTATAAATTGAAAATTTATCCAACGAAAACTAAACTTATACTCATATCTTCACCATTCTTTATTACACCTCCTCCAGACATCGCCCTCACAATTAAAGGCTAAACTATCAAACCCTATGACCACGTTTGCAACCTGGGTATGGTATTAGACACTTCACTTCTTCACTAACCTCACAGTCACACCTCGGCTAAGTACATCAATCACATCGCTCTCTTGCAAAATATAAGCCAATAGTCTGCCCTTGCCAGAATTGACCAAACGTGATTGGATAGGAATATTACTACGATAGCAGACAAACAATTATATATTTTACTCTCTTCTGGCTAGAATATTTCTTGGCGCAGAACGATAGCCTTTGAAACGACGCAGAACGAATACGTCCCACCTGAAGTGTGTGTGAAATACCTTGATTATGACTTCACCCGAGTGTCTGGATACGATAAAGACGGCTCTATCATTCGATTGCTCAACTACGGACGTCGTGATATGAAAGGTTGTTTCCTTAACAAACTAATACATCGACCTTCATTGTTAGGCGCAACCCTGTGATTACATTATTAAAATAGATTTAAGATTTTTAATAGGTTTTTAGCTAAGCTTAGCTTTTAGCTTACCTTGTTCGCGTTGGTGCGTACAGCAGGTGTTGTAAATAGTAGTAGCAATAATCTACTATCCCATCCTTGTGTCATTAATGATTATCATATTGTGTTGATAGGTGTCTTGCACAGCGTGAAGAAATCGGACGTCATTAAGTTCACTGTGTATCTCTTCGACGGGTTGCTCGAGAAAACAAGAAAAAATGTCGCAACTGTTAGTCTTTCTTAAATCGGGAATGATGATTTTAATAACCCCAATGACGAAGACTTCGATAGCTTGAGAACCAATGAAATGTAAGGTGAGAGGTCGACTGGGTACAAGGCGACATCTCGTGTGGCCAAGCGTCAAGTAACTTCTCTATATCCACATAGTGTCCACTTTGCGACTTGACTTCTGTGATGTAACAGTTTGGGTATTCGTTTTCTGAGCGAATTTATATGCATAAATTGGCGTCTGCGTCTCGTTTTGTCACCCGAAAAAGGGAGTCCCTCCGACGCTTCACTGGCTTAAAATACCTAAACAACATCGACTCTGTGTTTCTATAATGCTTCCATCTTATATGTTCAGGCTTCCACTTTTACTGCATCGCACTAGCCTACATAAACGAACTTGTCACGTTTTTCTAAAATTTGTTTATGCTGACTGTCACATCGTCGTGGATACCAGGTGTCGCTTAATCAGGAGGGTCGAGGCAAATTTTTGGAACGCGTTCTACACCACTAATGCGTGCGTCTCATTTAAATCTCATCCTAAAATAATCTGTGAGCACAATATTCCCGGAGTTGTTTACAAGCTATGGTCAAGCTGTGAGTCATTTTTAAAAATTTTCGGTTTTCTATTGCAATTTTTATCCGTTTTTTATTCAATAATATTGCAAATATTATTTATATATTATATAATATTTATTTATAATGTTTTATAAGTTTATTTGATATATGTTCCCAATAACAATTTTGTGTAAAATTTTGACGTATGAATTTTTATATTGGGCAATTATATATGTAGATGATATCCTTACCAGTCACAAAAGTTTTACTTTTGCAGGGCACTGCTGAGAGAGTTTGTATGATCTGATCTTGGCACTATGATATTTTTTTCCATTCCTAGTTACGTTCTTATACAAACGTCCCGATTATTACGTCTCTGTACGTTTTTCAGAAAGTCCTCGACCAAACTTCCCTAAGTGAATCTAAAAGAATAGGAATCTCTCAACCTTGAACATTAGATAATAAGGGCAACAACTTTTACAGACTGAGGGGTTTTATTGATGACGAGCTTTCGCATAAACACTATGCTTCATCACTCTCATTCTCAACCATGAACACACAGCATTCAGACAGGAGACATTTTGACCTTTTTATCTTACGGAAACTTTATTATTTTTTATTTATTTCAGTATCTATTGAACTTTCAGAAAGGCCCCAAAGCCGGTCAAATTGTCTTCATCGCTGACATGGATGGATTCGGGATGGATCACTTTTGGAAGCCGGGTAAACCGCCAACGTAATAGATATCTGTCTATATCGTTCGACCATAGAGGCGTTGTTGGTTAAATATTATCGATACTATCACTACTTTCATGTGATCGCATTTAGTTGTGTACATCCAAGCGTGGATAGATATCCTACCACAGTAATTCGCCAATCGACAGCCTCCCACTCAACGTCCCTCGACGAGGTCCTGGTCTTTAGTGACGCACGGGAGTATCACATTGTATCACTCGGGGAATCCCACCCAACTTCTAAATCGTGCGGTGCCGCAAATCGATTTTACCCTGTCTAGTCAGTCTGATGTCGTGTGAACAAGTATTACATAATTGGACGTAGTAAAGGTCGAAGCTATTAAAATGATAAATCACTTTTTCGCTTTTATACCGGAATATTGTCTGTTAGGCCAACCCAAAGGGTGTAGGATACTTACTGGTACTTACGTGTCTGTGGAGGCTGTCTAATAGACAGGCACGAGTTGGGTGTAGAGCAGCCGTGAGATGATATCGTTCCATTCGAAATCTTAATTTTTGACATCGAACTTTCAGGTCTGGAGCTGAACAGCACATTAATGGCGCTCATGGAGGCAAATTACCCGGAAATTATTAAACGCGTGTTTGTCATCAACGGTAGGTAACTGCAGGTCACAACAGTAACTCAATACGCAATTACTTTACGTTGTCGATAAGCAGATTAGCGCCCTTGATTGAGTCCTAACCTTTTGTAAAAACGGGACCGCTTCATAAAGTGAGCAGTTACCGGCCTTTATTCATTTATCTAACAAAACGCATTATTATTATGTATATTATCTGCGTGAATATGCGCGATAATACCATCAATAGTCTATAATATCACCAGAAAAATCATACAAAAATATACACGTACACTATACATAGTTAATTGAAACACTACATGTTCTAAATTATAGAAAATAGTTTCAAGGGTCCATAAAAAGTCTTTAGACTCATTGATCCAGGACCCCTAGAGTTTTCAATTTAATATTTTATGATTTGATTACGATTGTTCGTTTACTCGAAATTGTCATAATTCATGAAAAGTGCCGATGGTCTGACGCAGTAATCCCCCTTGCCGTTTCAGCCCCCGCGTTATTCCCCGTGCTATATGCCATCATCAGCCCGTTTATGAGTGCAAAAACAACGTCGAAGATCAAGGTTTATGGCCGTAAGATTTCATATAGAGCTCTTGTCAAAATATGGTTATCTGCATAGTCAAGCAGGATAGAAAATGTTCGTGTCAAAGATACATGACTCATGTTATATTGTTAACTTGTTCGTTCATTTTGGGTTATTTACGTTGGAATCTGGTGTTGATAATGCGAGCCTTGTCGAAACTGCCGTCACTTAATAATTCTGTTTTAAAATCGTACCTTCCGCGTCCGTCCATGACGGTCTAGATTTTGCTAACTAATCGATATAATCTGTTTTTTATCGTTCGTGTTAAACCCATAGTTCGCCGTCTCTTCAGTTTATGACGCCCGTATGGGTAACTTTAGGGAGAGATGGCGTGGTTGAGCGAAAAAAATAAAATCCCGGACAGCCTGGTCTATAGGCGCTCTAGGTTATTCGTAGAGCTTTACAGGCAAAAACTTAGGTGATCCGTGATATGAGTAGGCCTCGCAGTGTAGTAAGGTATGAGCTTTTTTCCTCTGTAGACTGCGCGTCCTTTTTTCGTTGGTTTCTCTTGTCCTTACCTCTCCGCTATCGCGTCATGTTATTTTGAATGTATGTATGTAACGATAGGCCGATTCTCCGCAAAGTAGAATCGTTGTGTGAGCTAGATTTGGCCCTTTACAACACTGGCCTAGGGTGTGTATGTTATTTTGAATAGTCATCACATATCAGAGTTGGTGGAGAGTACGACGTGTGTCGTCCAGTTGACGCCAGTGGTGTAGTGGTTAGCAGCCTTTCATACGAAAGGTTGCTTGTTCAAACCAGAATAAACCAGTGATTTTTTCCCGCGCCTTCCACAACAGGAAATGAGCAGGATTTTCGTGCTTGAATATTGAGAAAGATTTTGGCAAAGAGAATGAATTTTAGTTCAATAGAAGTGCAGTAAAAGTCATTGATATACTAAATAAATAGGGTTGGTCCCATGACAGAACCATGTGGCACACCACATGTGATAAATAGTGGGTTAGAATCTATGTTTTGACACATATTGTACTCTATCACTCAGAGTAGGCCTACACTCTCAACTATCGCCGAGACTTGCACAACTATGTAGTAACATGTTTGCCGTTGAATTTTAGTAACATGTTGGCTGCTATGTGGGTAGCAAGAGGCAGAGATTGACCCTAAGCAGTTGTTTGAGCCGTCCCAAAGCCCATACCAAAGTTTACCTCTGTATGATGTGATTAGCAAGACAATCGGTAATTTATGGGGAATCACTATGGGAAACCTCAGAGACTGCGCAGATTGTTGACCTTAATCCATTCATCCCAGGAAAATACCAGTCTGCGTTGCTGAAATACATTGACGCCGATCAACTTCCGGTGTATTACGGAGGAACTAAAAGAGGACCAGACGGTGACCCCAAGTGTAGCGACGTGGTAGGCGGTTTGCGACATGGTTTACTTAACGCGTAAAATTGTAGTTTCTCTTTTGTATTACTCTACTCTGTTTTACTCTAGTTTCACTCTACGTTGGTTACTCTAATCCAATTAATGCATTATGAAAAAAACTGAATGTATACATCGTAAAAATTATGGGAGGGCGGGTTGCTACGGCCAATATTAATGAGACTAGACACTAGATTAATACTTGAATGAAAAACCAATCCTGAAAACAATATTCTTGAACGTCTGGAGATACACTTCGTGAATCTGTACCCTCTGAACTTCTTCCGGAATAGGTTTGTTAACCTTAATTACGGGTCGTTGTCTGTCAAAGCCAATGATAGAATCACTAGAAGCGTGTCTTCCCTACGAAAGGTAGCGAGGTCGAATCTGCACGAGCCAGAGACTTTTCCAAAACATTTCACAACATGAAAAAAGCAAAACTTGCATGCAGTATTCATACAAAAGAATATTTCCATATAGTATATTATTAGTATACATTTTACTCTATCGATGTTGAAATCAATAAATTAGTCCTTGAATATATATCAACTAGACTTCAATATATCTAACTTCATGTTACAGGTATGCTATGCCGGGAAAGTCCCGAGTGAATATTACACGAAAATGGACCCTGAAAAAATCGAGGGCTTTACAGAAATTTCCGTGAATCGTGGAGCGTCTATTGATCTAGAGTTCTATGCACCCACGCCGCAATCAGTTATCAGGTGCCTCGATCTGTAAAATGAAATCTTACCTGTCAAAGTATAAAACTGCCCGATTAGCGATAAAAGATAAATAAATGCTTTTATAAAGATAGTTAAGTGCCATCGCACGTGTCTACACTACGACCAAAATTATCACGACAATCTTCATAATATGATATATCATAACGATATAGAATCTTCAGTTATATTAATGCTAATGCATATTCAAACGCAAACAATCTTCATAATATGATATATCATAACGATATAGAATCTTCAGTTATATTAATGCTAATGCATATTCAAACGTAAACATCAATGTATAGATATTTTATATAGCGCAAATATTAGTATGTATAATGGAGAAATATATCGAATGATAAGACCACGCGGTTTGACCACTGCTGTATACGTATGTAACACGCGACCACAGACGGCGTGACGAAACGTAAGGTCAAAAGAGACTATACAACCGGCCCAAGATTAAGAAGACCAAGAAACAAAGGCAATTCTGCCATTTTCGGAAGCCAATAAAAGAGATTATACAACCAGCCCAAGGATAAGAAGACCAAGACACAAAGACAATTCTGCCACGAATCGGAAGCCAATACTGATTAATGATTAATCCGACAAAATTTACCATTCTTTATAACAGTTCGACACGTACTATTCTATACTGATGAAGGTTAGAAACGATCCATCAATAACGCCAGGGGGGAATATCCGAGAAGTAAACTATCGCAGTAATCTAGTTGTGATGTGATCAATGAATATATGCTCAGCAGCTTAACGTCCTCTAACGTAAATCGATTTGCTTGATTTCCGTCGACGCCCGATTGCAGCTGGCAGTTCGTGACGGAAGGCTATGACGTCGGGTTCGGTGTCCTCCTCAAGACGCAGGAAGGCCAAGCCGTTTCAGATATGACGGTCGTCAAGGAAACCGAGCGTGTCAGCAGTCATATCGTACCCGAAGATGGGCACATCACGTGCGACGTCGCTGGTACATGTGAGTGGTACACACTGAGTATTGAAATCCCCATGTGCACTACCCTAACACCTACGAGAAGACACCGAGAGTTATTATTTGTGTGTGTATATCGCTGGCATATCGCTGGCACTTTAAATGTCAGTATGTTTCCAAAAGGGCGAATATCTAATTGAACATGAGAAAGTCTAAGTCTGTAGCTCGTTTGGTAGAGCATTGGGCCGGTTATCTGGAGGTCATGAGTTCACATCTCATCGGGCACAAGCTTGTCTTCTGTGTATTTCTCTCCAGTTATTTTTAGAACCACAATGGCTACCCCTACCAACGATAAAACATTACCGTCATGACAAAACTTCTTACATTATCCCCTTCGGTCTCATGAATCCAACAGTAAATCGCAATAATATCACGGGGTATTTTTGACGTTACAGACGTGCTGCGTTTCGATAACACGTACAGCTGGGCGAGAGCGAAAAAAATTCTCTACACGGTCGACATTCTCGAACCGTCTGCGGAAATCGAGATTTTGGAGTGCACGCACCTCTAACATGGATTCTGGATCCAATGAACGACGGTGGACCGCAAGACTTCATTACATATCGCTTACCATTCTCACGTTCTAACCATATTATACAGAAAACCCTCTTTCAACCAACGCTAAAAGCGACGGGCTATTTCTCAAACACAAATATTAGCACAATTTAAGAATAACCAATTATATTATCCCTAATTTATTCGTATAGACTAACGCATATAACCTACCTTATACCTGCTAATTTTGGTGACCGACGAGAATGGTTTCACGATGCATGCACTGCTACTTGATAATAAACAAAGGCCTAAGATGCTGTATATGTTCTCTCTATGTCGCTTACCTCCCCGCTATGTCGGGATCCCATTGTAAATAAACATGGACGTATCATAGATTTAGCGGAGTGTGCGACATATGTAGTTCATAATTATGTAGACATTTGGAACCATTGGAGTGAACGGAAAAAGGTCAATTGTCTGCCTAGACTCAGTGGGTTTTTCACATTAGGTGTTTTCCCCACCCCATATAAGTGAGGCTAATCAGATTGTCGTATTAACCACATTAATAGGCTAGCTCTGTTTAAGGGCCCAGGATGGCCTATCACAACGATTACTTCGGTAATCAGCCTATAAATACATACACACATACACGCAACCATACACCATTTCTCAAGATAAATTTATGTACCTGTCTCCCTCAAGTTTCAACTCTCCCAAATGAGAATCCCCGTTTGATTTAGCACCGCAAAGTTGGCATTAAATTACAATAATCGTAAACAGATTTGAAAATCTGTACAGTTAAAATTGAAGAACGCGTAAAATTTTATCAAAAGGTGATTCACTGAATATATATTTAATACAAAATAATACATCAGAAAACAATACAAATTCATCAATAACATTTTTGATGCGAAAGCACAATAAACTTTGCCAATTTGTAATTGCGGATAAATGTATATTGATCTTATTCTAAGAAAACGCATTTCCTCAATGCATTTGATCCCTTCTAAAGGGAGTCTTAGAATTAGAAATAAAGCGAGGGCAAGAATTAATAAGCTGAATATCTCTACACAAGCACTGAATAAAATGTGATAAAATGTGCCGCTAAGAAAACAAATAAAACAAGAAAAATAATGTCTGATAAATGTGTATATGTCAACCAAGCTGTCAAACATGCCTTACTTTATAACAACAAAAACACTGAATAGCTCCATGCGTGAGATTTCAACTTTAACCCACTCTATTAATCAAACGGAAATGTGAACTCTTTCAACTGTTGTTGTTGTGGAGAAAACACAGGCCACTCCACGGGGATTCCCCGTCCGATGTACAATATATAAAGTACAGTCTGCTCTCTGTTATCCGACGTACACTTATTGGCAAGCCGTAGAGATGATGTACACATCAATACAGAGAGTAGATACGTAGATATGTAGATAATGTATGTGATGTATATGGTAGAAAATACTGAATTTCTAAACTAAATGGTATCAGGAGTGCATGACGCAATTAGCAGTCGACCTTCTGGGGCCAATCACAGATTGACGTCTTCTTGTTAAACAGAAGGTTCGCGGGGCACATGAAACGGTAAGCTTTACCGTTGGAGCACATGTAGAACTGGCGACAGTTCCCCGGGTGTGGGCTGCGTTCGTTATGACGGCAGCGGCGGCAGCCAGCGATTGCCACATCGGCCATGCAGTAGGGTCGTTCACCTGGAGATCAAGATAACGAGATAATGATGAACGCTTCGTTGGTGGAGGGAGATGGGAGAACGTTTAAATAACCGATCGTACATCCGTGTAGCATATGGCGATTGTCATATGTCTACGCATGACATTACATGATACACCTGGGTACCATGATGATTAACTGCTGTCTAGAAAGGACATTATTACATGACACATATGTGTAGCATATGATGATTGACATAATCTACGTATGATATTACATGACACACCTGGGTACCATATAATGATTGAAATAGAAAGATACTAGAAAAGTGTTACATTCGTATTTTTCATACGTTCATATGTTATGATATAAATGAGACTGCAACCTTCTGTTCTGTGTGGAAAGCCAGAAATGATATACACGAATCTATGAGAAATGGGGGAAAAGAGGAAATAATCGGAGAAATTGATTTTTCCTAAAGCATTTTGGGAACTTTTTCTGCATCAAAAGCAGAAACCTGTTGTTTAAAACTTTAGACATGAGTATTCTGTTGTCCTATAATATTAATACTCTCTGAGAGGACTGCATGTCATTGGATTTATGGAGGAGTGACATAGAAAACCTGAACTACAAATCAAACAATTTGAACCAAGCCTATTGTGCGTTTCCCTGATTTGGATGATATAGATTATCCCAATTGCACTGTTTGACTTGACCTTGGGTGTGACTGAAATCTATTGGTGGCAGCACGGCTCTCGACTAGAAAAGTAAAAATGTCAGGGGTTTGCTTTGCTGGACCTCCTATACAAATCGCTTTCGAATTTACTCGTTGAAAACTGTCATTGTGATAGCATCTGTGACACTAGACGCGAAATGAAGTATTACGCTGTCTGATGTGTGCGCGGTGGATGCTAGCATGCAAGACCTTCAACAATGATGCTGATAACAATGTTAGTTTCGTTCTCACCCAAAAACGGCTGCACCCTGACCATCACCCACTGACTTGTGCCTCGAGATGAAACAGTTCTCACGTAGAAAACGTAGGTTTGGTTCAGCTTCGCGTGAGCGAATGTGACTTTTAAGTCAACCACAGAGGCTTGAATGTCACGGCCAGTTTGAGGGTTGACCAACTTCACGTCGTATCCTGTGTGACCATAATGACTTAGTAAACGTCTTCATTTACATGACTTCGAATATCACAATGCATGTGGAAGGAAACAAAATACCTGACCAAAATATAAATGGTATCATGTTATATCATTCAACGCAGCGGGGATTTAATCTCTCCTCATGGTTTGCTAGAACAGCAGAATTGCGTGACTTTTGTCATAGACCATAACGGTTCAAATCCATGACGGGAGATGAGTGAAGTTTTCTCACTAAAATACCAAGATTTGTAACAAAGCCTGGAATATTGTTCGTGCGACTGACATTAGCTGAATTGTGAACTCAATGTTAGATTTTAGGTCAACGGACTCTAGATTTAACAAATATCTAATGTCTCTAATGTGTGCTACCTAGAACACACACACACACACGGATATGTTGGTTCATTCGGGCCACTGAATCCTAATGCTGATAGGCATCATGACCTAGTCAAGTTGTCAAACTTCTGAATCTGCGTTTAGGAACGATAACGTGTAAGAAGATGAAAGTAGGGATATATGCGCCATGACAGTGTCGCCATCATGTGAAACATAGCTGCATCAAGTGAAACTCCACAATATATACGAAATCCCTTCCCCCGGGTAGCCTAGAAATACCTGTAATGAATGAGTGTCCCGACAAGGGTCGTTTCCACGCAAACGTAAGGGTTGAGGGGTTATATAACTGAACGTTGATTGGTGGCTGCATCACATAGGACGGCTTAGTGTCAACTGAAACAAATTAGCATCGATTGGTGGCTACATCACATACACCGGGTTTTGTTTGTTACAACACACACAACATAAACAACAGCCAATGCTAGAAATCATAAAGTGTGAATCAAAGGGTAAGAAAGTTTGCAGAAATAAAGCAC
>WURV02172068.1:0-14190 GCA_011762755.2 Epimenia babai | reverse complement strand
TAAAGGGTCATAGATTGGCCCACACAACGATTACTTCGGTAGTCAGCCTATAACTAAATAAATAAATAAATAAATAAATCTATGTGGAAAGTAGGTATAAGAAAGTATGAGCATAAACTTATTAATAAATTGCAATTAATTTTTAACTATAATTTATATGATACATCACCTATATACCAAGATACAAATGTGACATAATAAGATAACAACAAGAAAGAAACCAAAATACTAACTAACATATGAAATATAACTACGTAGCAAAAGAAAAAATAAATAAAATGATTGATCACCCAGACAGCATATGCGTGAATGCGAGAACTCTCATAGAGAACGATTAATCGGAGGGGTATTGCATATTGTTATTAATAGCCTAGCTGTGAAACACGCTTGATAATAATGTATACATGTAAAGTTACGACGTAGTGGTGAATCGATCACGAGTTCGGTATCATTGATTACGAATGGCGGCATGCGTATCAAGTTGGTTAGATACATAGGTAATTGTGCATTCCAATATGATATTGGGTAGTGCCCGTCTGGTTTAATCTGTAAAATTTCCGATATGTACATGATTTTGATTTCCGCTGTTCAGCAACTCGACACTCATAACGCGCCTTGGCAGTGTCTGCATTAAACCAAGGGGTATTTTCTGGACGCTCTCTGATGGTAGCAAATACAACAGGCGACTGTTTAGTAACCACCGATTTAACAGTTGTGTCATATAACGATGCGACTTGGGGCAGCTTGCGTAGTGGTTAGAAAGTTTGACTTGTATATAGAGGACTCTGTTTCAATTCCCGCCCCACCCGATACGTGGCGTTTTTTTTCTAGCAAAAAGCGCTTTAAACAACTGTGCCAAAGGAGATCTGAGTTGCTCTTACAGCATGGTTCTATTTATCCGTCTAACGCGGCTGTGCTTTAGCTGCTCTATGAATGGTTATGTCGGTCACTCTTCCTAGAAGTACTCTTAAGAGAAGGTCAAATGTCTCTCCAAAAGGGGTTTTCACAGTACCACACCCCTAATGAGTGGGGCTAATCAGTTTGTCGTGTTAACCACATTAACTATCGTTGTAAAAGGCCAGAAAATAAGCTAAGCACTATTACCTTGGAAGATGGTAAATTGTCTGCCCAGGTGTGTTTTTCACAGTAGATGTTTCCCCCACCACGAATAAGTGAGGTTGATACGTTTGTCGTGTTAACCACATTTACTAGCATTGTAAAATAGCGACCTACGCACGATTACCTTGGTGATCAACCTATTTATTAACTAAACTGAACAATGGGACAACATCAACGTCAACGATGTTGTAATTACAAATTAATATATAAATTAGATTGAGCAATTCCGATGAGAAACGATCAACAACAATCTTCTGAGATCGTCTAAAAGAAATCTTTTTATTGTGGCTAGAGAGCTTATTGGCGTTTTTGTAAGCGGACACAGGGTGTAGATCAATGTAACTTTAGGCTGATTCAGAAAGAATCGGTGTGTGGACCAGATTTGGCCCATTACAAGGCTGGCCTGAATTTTGTATTCCTTTTAGGAGTCAATTTATGGAAATGCGCGATCTGTCTATTGTGTTGATGGAAATTTTCTGAAGTCCTTCATTTTATTGGGAATTTATTGGAATATTTGAGAAGATTGTAGTTTTATAGAGGAAGGATAGAATGTCTTGCTTGTGATACGCTGAACTTAAGCCAATTTAATGGATTGTAGTTTCTTCTTCTAAGATGCACTTCAAGTAAATCGGTGTCGTTGATTTTTTCATTTGACGCAGATGTCGGGTCAGAATACCGTGGCTATTTGGAATGCACGCAACCTATTCAATATCTCTTCGTGTGATTATTAGTGAAGCTATAGTTCGCTGTAAGCAGGGAAAAGCATGCCCAGATGTGCTTAACGACAATCTAGTCATGCTGCCCATTTTTGTCGCCTGTGGATTGTAAATATTTCTTATGTCTGTTTCTTAATTGCTTCTCAGCCTGCTGCCGTAGTTTTGCTAGCGTTTTTGGCAAGGGATCTCCTTCCTCATTAACCACTATATTCGATCGACTACGGATTCATCTTAAAGTGATGTTGATTATACTTAGGATTCTATTAAGGGCCAGCCGAAATTCTGAAACTATTTTTGATGATGTTTTGGTTTTTGATAAAGCTTTTATGCTTTCTTGGCTATTGATAATACTGACTATATAGGTGCGTATATATGTCTTTCGTGTATAGTTAGACCGGTTAAAAAGCCATGAATTGACGCTTGGAACACCCAGTGAGTTTTCCAACTGTGGTATGCCCCAAAAGAATATTACCGCGAAACAATTGTGATTTTAGAGCCCTGTCAAAATCATTACAAATTAATATTTTCTATTTTCAAGATAGTCACAGAGTCAAGAAAATCCGTGAGAACGGTTCCTCTTTATCCGCTGTTTTGACAATAATTATACTGTCGATCTTCAATATAATCGTCGATCCAAGTGAGAGCATCACCGAAAAATACAAAGCGACATTTGAAATGATCATGTAGAATGTTGTGGTCGATAGTATCAAATACGGCGATGAGACCAAGAAAACGATAAAATGACAGAATTTCTATAATCCAGATACTGTCTAAATCTGTAGCTGATGCCAGCGAGAGGTGTTTCGTCGCTAAAGTTCTGTCGGTATGCAGATTGTAAAAGAGGCAAAGTAGATCGGAAACAGGCCGATAATTAGTCAGAATGTTGCGGTCAAGATGGAAATTTTTAAGAAGTTGCGTACTTATGGTTATCTTTATTATCGGTGGTAAAGAGCAGCTGCTGAAAGAGATGTTAATACTACCTGATATATCAGAGAATAGAACCAGGACAGCCTCATTGCGTCAACTCGTTAGGTACAGAGCCGAAGGTTAACCCTACTGTTCTTGAGTTTGCTTAAAATGGGTATCATGATCATAAAAGTGTCCCCTCAAGAAGGAGAGTCGGACCTATCAAATTCCCGTGGATCAAGGACAGACTCTAGTACGTCCACTCACGCCCCTAATCTCTTCTCGAATGTCAACAAATATTGGCGTGTGGATCACTAGGATATGTCTTTAGAGAGGTTGAAGAGGGACTGAGCTCGCTAATAAAAAGCCATATAAAGGTCGCATTTCGACGCAGATAGGTTATGACGTGAAAGGTTACTCGAGATTCTGAAGGAGATAATTGCGATAACTCAAACCATCGACAGAGGAGATCGATATGTATGTATGTCATCAAAACAAAATCTCGGTTCGGAGCAATTCGGCGATGGTACATATTACATAAGGTTGTTTGCTGATTAGTTCAAGGAATTTGTCAAAAACTTCCGATGAACCAAACGCTAGAAGGACTGACACACTTTTAATGGCCCTCGCGTGTCAAACTGGCTCCGAAACGTTTATCATCTCGATATCTTCTCGAATAAAAAGGTAGGCACTTATTAACACTGGTGAGTTGTCAGACGTCGACCAGCCCTCCTACAACACGACTATGTGCTTCTAGAGATAGCAAATCTCTACAACGGAACTTTTTTCTAGACCAGATATGCGGTTTTTGTCACGAAAAAGTTGTCAATATATAATCAGTATGAAGTCCAATGCATTTAAATGTAAAATTCCTAACTTACTTTATAAAAGAACTTCGTAGGTGCAATAGTTTACGCTAGTGACAGAAATATATCGTAGTTCGTCCCATCACGCATGTTTTATTTTGTCTTGCTATTTCCTTGATGTTATTACGAGGCCGCATTTTCCTGGTACATGAATGGCCCTCGTGTCTCTCGACACTTTCTGACAATTTCATATGAGTCCCGCGCACATTTTCTCACGTATATAAAAATAGCAGAACCCTCACCACCTCAGGTACAAGAATCGAATAAATTGACTAACTATCAGAGATCCAACCGCTTCGTTTCATTCCACAATATGAAAGAATTGCGTCATTATAATAAAAGACCGTTAATATTCTTGCATAATTATACGCGTACATCCTGCATAAATATTAGAATATTTTTTTTCGAAGAACAGCAAATCTTGGAGGTAATTTTTGTTTTCAGTAGGTCAATGTATACATGGTACAAAAGTACAAAAAATTGCGTTGCTCGCAGAATGGAAAATGTCTGTTTATTGATGTAAAGAGTCCTAATAATGTCAAAATAACTATAAATGACTAAATGCGTTCCATTCTGATGGTGACTAAATAATAACAATAATATAAAGTACAATAAAATCTAAATAATAAAAGCTTTACTTGCGTATACGGATGATTATGCTATGGAGTTCTATTTAAAGGTTTTCAAAATCGGCCATTTTAACGGATGAAAATTTAATTGTAGAATTTCACACTTGACGGGTATTTATTAGACATTTCTGTTGCCGCCTCCATGTAAAATATAAATTTCGAATTGGTAATTTGGATAAAAGAGCACGCAAAGTGAAAAATACAAAATAGAAACTGAAGAGAGACTGAATTCATAAAGGCACTGCTATAGAGATTTGTGAAATAAAAGTTCAGTAAGTCCGTGATTCGATGTAAAGATGTGTGAAATAAAAATTCAGTAAGTCCGTGATCCGATGTAATGTAGCGGGAGTCGGAAGTAGTTACGAAGCGAATTTCTCGTGGTTGTTGCTTTCTCGACTGCGCTTGAGAATGACGAACATCCCAATGCTTACGATGAAGGTCAAAACGAGGACGCAGCCGAGAATGATCAGACCAATCACGTAACTGCGATTGCTGCATTCACCGCCGAACAGACCTGTGCGACCTGAAAACAAGCAAATCGCAATATAAAACCAGAATGTCTATGTTTCTACTTGTATTACGTGATAAATTTTGGTTGAATTTGGATGAAAAATTTCCCAAAATAGACCTGGTTCATGTGAAAACAACCGGGTGCGTCATTATTAGCGATGTAGGTTCCCGTTTTGACAACACAGCAATACATTTTCTTGATATGTGGGCTCTATATATTCACAATAACGAGGTCGTCTCACCCGAACGTTTCATCGACACGACAGTGGAATTATCAGTAGACACTCTCAGCATCACCATGACTCGTCGTTCGCTGTTATTGTCGGTAGCACGACGTCTACGTACAGTCGGAGGGGTAGACCCGCAGCTCTGAAGGCCAAGAACCAGATCAACTTCTTAATATGCCAGTTTCAACATAATCCGATCCTTGTTATATGGCACAAAAGTTTTACTTTTACCCATCTTAAACCAAGAATGCATCCCATATCTTACTTAGCATACGACTTTCACGAATTTGTGCTAACAGAAAACTTTGAAACTGTTTGCCACAGAAATTGCGTCGTATTGAATCATTTTCAGGATTCTAATCAAGTCTAAAGACCGTTTTATTTGGTAAAGCCAGTGAATAAGTCATTTTATCTGTAAATATAAAGATGAGAGATTCAGTGATCTTCGTAGTTATAAACCGTTTTACATTTACACCCACATTACATTAACATCATTTTTACTCATCTTTTACCGACCTTTGCGCAGTCGGTGGCACCGGCGTCATAGCAGAACTTGGCCGTGCACTTAAATAGAACGGAGTTATCCTTATCGGTGAAGATGAAAGCTTTGAAAGCGGGTGAATCGCTGGTGTAAGTGGACGCTGAAGATACGCCAATGTTCTTCTCGAAGCCGCGGTTGGCCGGGATAATGTTAAGACCGGGACTTGTGCATCTGGAGAAATTATTGATTGAATTTTAATTACTTTATTGTACAGTACGTTTTAAAAGTTTTCTTTACGCATTGAAAACAACTAATCTTTCAAACTTTCCTTAATAGATTTTCGATTTTATTGATTTCATATATTCAATGGGCAATTTTTTTTAAATGTGGAAAAGTCGGTTTATTTGTGAAATGTTCAAATTATCTCTCTTCAAGACTCTTATACTTCAGTGACAGTTCTTTTTTGCTCGCTTTCTACTGCCTCCAATATTCACTACCCCAACAAGAGGTATATATTTTAACAACTTGTGTCTATTTGAGTTCCCGAAATCATGCGTGTTGCATGTTTTTGGGTGTTGTTTAATCATGTTCCAGTACGATATGAGAATCCCACCTACATCAGCTTATTTGAGTTGACGATGTATCATTGGTACGTATTCAGATAAAAGACGAATACCTGTGTTATGTAGCTACCCACCCGGCGCTGTTAAAGAGGTCGACCGTTTGGGTTCTAGTGGAGTCCTCCGCGAAACAATCCGAGAGCTTGACTCCCTTCGCGTATGCTGGCCAGAACATATTGACAAATAGATTAGTTGTGCCAAAAATACAATTAACGACTATTGATTATAATAATGAACAAAAATACTGAGTCGACGAGTAAACATGACAGCCGAAAACAAAGTTTTCGCCAGTCAACTGATATTTGATAAATTGACTCTAAGATATGCTCTGAAGTGATTGTCAGAGCCTTGCATGGTAACGACAAGAATCCGAGAGGCGAATGAAATTTACAAAATCAAAAATTTAAATCCTACGTAACGTCGAGAACGTAAATGTCATATAGAAGGTAGATAGCGATGTTTCGCCCTTACATCCTGGTGCTATCGTGAGTGCCGCTCGAAGAATGATGTCGACGCCAAGAGCGACCGGATTGGGAAGATTGGTGCCATCCGAGTTCAGCACCAGCAGTGAAACGGTTTCTGTATGTTCTGTCGCTGATCCCGGAGTCAAACTGCCGGTGGATAATGTACGATATTCTTCTTCAATATAATAGGCTTTGATAACCATTCAGCAATCGGGATTTTATTGTTGTTTACAGACGCCGCATAAATAATTAAAGAAAAGAAATTCAACAAAAGTCACTCACGAGGAGGTAACCGTTGTGCCAGAAATCTCAATGGACTGACTGGCTTCTGTGTTAAACGATGAGAATGGGCAGGTAATTGTATATTCTTCGTCAACGTCGATGATACAGTTCGCGCAACTTGACGTCCTCACCGTGACGGTGTACCCGGTGTTACCCTGGCGACCGGAAGGATCGTTGTACATCGTGCAATACAAGCAAGAGACGAGTGACGTAAAGAGACATTCGTGTCCTTGAGGACGACAGGTACTAGAATAACCGTATAACACTTACAACGAAATCGTCCCCCAATGCAATTGTGAGACCTTACATAGTAAAGAGCTTATGGACTGAAATATACACACGCGCACGCGAATTGTGGTTCTTGTTTAATGCAATTAATTTTAATTAATAATTTTAAGTGTTCGCGTACATCTTCACTTAATTCTCCATTGTGAGGCGACGTATGAATTCTTGTAGCCGACACTACACACTAAAACAATCCGCGGTTTCGTTAATGAACCAAAATGCACACCTCTTTCCCTCTACTCACGTCCGATGTAGCGCCACAGGTCCCAGTGGCTATACCAGTAGCGTTCTCAACTTCGATGTCGATGGTCAATTTTGCATCGTAGGTGTAACTACAGCCAGACCCGACGACTTGAAGGATGTCGTATGTGACCGAGGGATCCTTCTTAATCGACAACTCGATCGTCTTCGCGGTGCCGGTATATCGGCAAAAATACGACGCTGAAAATCGCGTCGGACGGTAGATATTACACAGGTTGACAACTGTACTACAATTTTCAACTTGAAGGTCGCTTGATAATTTTACAACTCAAAGCTTTCGGCCTTTAAAAACAGCCGTTTGCCCAAATCGCCGGAGAACACGACTGAATGATTGAGCGCGACTCTAACCCCTAATACCCTTGTGAAACACCGCAACCAAGAAGTCTTCACTTTAGGTGGAAATTTAGCAACCCACACATACGCACTATATCATAATACCGGATTATAGTACGATCATATCAATCATACGTTAATACGTTGTTGGCTATCCAGCTGTACATAGTTATGGCCTGAACGAAAGGTACCTGGATTATAAATAAAGGCCACGGGGTAGATAGATATCCGAATATTATCAATAATAATGGCTCCAATACTATTTTAGATCTTGACAATAATTTCTTGTTATAATAATTAGCGATCAGTCGGAGAGATGGTATTTCGGCCGCGATATGATACGGGCGCGGTACTACTAATATCTTCGACTGGTATACGGGTAAAATTCTTATGAAGCACGCTGATTTTGTATTGCAGGCATCGCTTTACATGGCGATTTATATCAAAATCTAGCGTGGGGCAAAAGAAAGAATCGTTGAAAGAATGTTAGAACAGATCTGTCGCGTTAATATTTCATCGATTGAAATTCTGCTTTGCGACGTGTAGAAAATCGGCATTGGGCCTATATTATGGACATTTCTACATTCTATTCATTCTTTTTTTCTAAAATGTAATGACTAATTTTTAATGGACTTATTCGAATCTAAATTAAAATTTAAAATGAATTATCGCTTAACACTATACCTGTCTGAGCAGCGTTTGCGCATGTCTGAAAATACAGAATAGAAAAATAAAATATTGTAAAACGACATGAAGACGGAACGCTTTATTAACTAGGTAAGGTTATAATTAACGGAAGTAAATTAGTCAATGAGGTTTTACCTTTACCGTATATACTCGCCTATAAGACGGTTTTTAAAGACAAAATTTCAATCCTCAAAGTCTCCCCCCCCGTCTTACAGGCGGGTCAATAACAATTTAAAAATTTTGGGCAGTAAAAATATACTGGTAATATATCAGGTAATGACTCCCAGTCGCGACTTGAGCGATAATAACAAAGGGCCCGACTAAATATTGTAAATATAATGTATATACAATGTTCATATATATCGATAGGCCTAATATTAATACAATAAAAAATGTAATCAACACATTTCGCGTTCGTCACATTTATTAGAATACAACATAGGGTAAGTTTCCCATCCAAATTATAATGGCGGCCGATCGCCGTGAATGACTAAAGAAGGGGTAGCAACCTCAAACTCCACCCTCGACTTATAGGCGGGTCAAGAGCAAAACCACGATTTCGTCCACCAAAGTTGGGGGTCGACTTATAGGCGGATCGAACTACATGCGAGTATATACGATACTTTTCATTTGATACTCTATGATTAGCAGGGCACCACACGCCTTCTTAATAAAATCGCGCATCGGCATAATAAAAATCATATCCTGTAGCACTGATTGTAGTAAAAAATACGAATGTATTTTCTATTAATTTCTTGCCTTTGGCAAATTTTGGTGTTCGTAATTTCTATTCACGCTAACCATAGCATCGCCATGGTGAACACCAGATAACAATTTAACTGACATAATCATCCATACTTAACCGCATCTGAGAGTCTTGGCTAATATTTCCTTTGAAAAAGCCCCGTTTTCATTTTCATATTAACAAATGAGGTTGGTGTACTGGCGGAGAGTGCGGTTATTCTTCGGCAGGCAATCGGTTATATGACAAAAATCCATCGTCATTTTCTTGCAGCATTTTGTTTTGTGTGTTTGGTTTTTGGAAACGACAATATATTGGACCAAAGCCTTAAAATTAATTGTCGAAATAATATAAATTTCGTCTAAAGCTTGCTTCACCGTGACCATATCTTAATTTTATGAGTTAAAATATACGAATAAAAATTCTGAAACTCACCGACAAAGTCACCAAAACGAGACCGACTAACGCTGGATTCATTGCTTCTTGTTCCTGTAAAATCGGATTTTTGTTCTAAACATTTGTAAGATTTTCGGATTAATAAATATAGTGAAAGGTTGTTGACTGTATATAACACCTGACCTACGTCATAGTAAACCTTGGGTGTTTGACGCAAATACCAACAAATTATAAATGATTGCACAGCGACGAGATATCTAGATTGAATAAATCTATATCAGAATCTATGGATATTGTAATAATCCACGTACCCTGAGTTTGAGTCAATGAAGTAACGATTTAAGGATAAGTTGACTTGGTATCATTATTATTGTGATTGGGCGCCGTCACAACAAATTTACATTATTATTATTTAGTATCATTACCTTTTAAACGTTTGAAAAGTAAGTAAATCAACTGTACGAAGCGTTACCTGTGAAAATCCGAGAGAAGTCTTGCACAACTCTAGCTAGATTGTGTGAATGGGCGTTGGTCCTAGTTTTTATAGTACCTGGGAACAATGGAGAGAACTAACTACATTAAGCAATTTCATTACTAGTATTTATTTTTGGAAAATTAGAACCGGTTTGGACCACACAACATCTATCGTCCGCCGGACGGCCTTGCGTGGACCTTTATGTCGATGGTTCAAGTAACAAATACGTAGTGGACACACGGTTAAGTGCTCCCGTATTGTGAAAGGTATTTGTTTGAACAGTAGCGTCTGCAGGTACCTTCTTGTGCAATGTTACCAGATCTTGGTTTGTACATTAAACGATCGCATTGTAGAACTTGTAACATCGGGATTGTATTAAATACTCTTTGCCCTAAACCTGCTATGAGCTTCATTTAAGATAGAGATTTTCAATTACACGCCAAAAATATGCTAATAAGTGACACAATGGGTTATTAGGCATAACCATAGCAGAGCAATAACATAACAATTTATAGATACTGTGAAATACCACTTGGATTTATTATACGACGTAATTACATGTTTGGGCTTGTGAATTTGGCCATGTCAACATTACAAACGATTGTCATCAAACATAGGCCAAATGCAATCTGGCTTAATGGTTTTATCAAAGGGTCTAGACATGAATGTAGGCATGCCGAAAAAGTATTGCGACGGATAAAGACTGAACAGGCACGCCATGGAGATTTCAACTTGCCCAAAGGCTACCATCTGGCTATTCACCAAGGAAAGGTCGAGCATTACTCAAACAAATGAATGCGATGGAGATTGTGAGATGACATACCGGATCTGTCACATCGTAGTAAGCTAACGATGTGGCCAAATTCTGGCAATGTGTGTGACCTGTCATCTAAATGTGACGAGTTAAATTTGACGAAATTTTTCCGTGCTAAAGATAACAATGTTCGTAACTCGGTTATATATAGAGATCCGATCGTTGCCGCTCTCCCAACTAATTTGCACCTTGATTCGTGTGATGAGGTACTTGAAGATAAGATCCAAACGCTTCTTTTATGTCGGATGTATAGTTCCGATGATCCACTTCTTGAGTCATTATTTCGTAAAACGATTGACGCACAGTCTCGTCGTATCAGCACATCGCTTACGTCAGGGATTTTCCCATCGATATGGAAAACATCTGTGGTTCGACCAATATAAAAGACGCCTAAAGTCCATATGCCCTCTACGTATTTCTGATTACCGACCTGTAACCATTCCATTCCAAGGTTAATAGTGGTTTTACATCTGTCCGATTAGTCGGATCCGACTCCGGCCGCCCTGTACCATTCCACTAGGAAGGCCATTTACACCCTCCGTCTGGCTCTCCCGCTCGTTCGTTACTTTCACGTGACACGTTCGTCAAGTGATATAACGTAGTTATACAATAGCCGATCACAGTAGCGACTCTTGTGACAAAGACAAGTCAATTTTCTTGCTGCAGCTCTAATTACACTTGCTGACTAGTTTTGAAGTAGTCCTGGTGGCGGTCGTCCCAGAGGGAACCTATGTTAGTGATATAAAGAGTTCCGTCTTTTCGTCCGATAATTCGAAATCCAATTCAGGCGCCATTTTGTAACCAAGTAAAACAGGATACTCCTAGGGTCACCTGCTTGACACTATCGGAGATCGGAGGTGGGAATCATACCGTTATAGTGGATTCACATCACCCGAATGATCTCAGATCCGCTTGGCATTGATAGTTAAATATTCTCCTGCATTTCACTTTATGTTAGCGGACGGTTTCGAGGTTTCCATGGCGAAGTTCGTTCGCAACCATCTTTCATAAATTGTGTACGATCTACGTACAGCCGCTCCACAATTGTTCTTCTTACACGCCTAGTCCAATCGCTGATGTCATTCGACGTTATGGTCTATCATATCATATGTATACGGACGATTTACAATTATACTGTTGGTGTCTGAGCTGTTATGCGTATCAGTGACCATTGAAGAATATCTGAGTCAAGTCATGGCTGGAGTTTAACTACCCAGAATTATATGACAGTAAAATCGCAGACAGAGTTGGCAGTCCCAAAATTCTAATTAACAACTGGAGAGCATGAGGTTTCTCCTTGTTCGTTTGCAAAGAATTCACGGGAGATTTTCGATGAAATACATTGTCTTGAATATCATGTCGATATATACGACGAAGTGCATGGCTTTAGTACATCAAAGATGGACCATCGTCTCAATGCTGGTGTCTTCACCAACCCCCGCTCTTGTCGCGAACGTCATATTCCGTTCGGATGCGAGGAAAGTCATCGTCGTCTTCATCCTACATGACATTGACGTTGTCAACGCCCTCTAGGAATTGAATTTAATCCTGCAATTGACTATAGCATTAAATTGTTCTTGTCTAAATTCTTGGTACTACATACGGCTATCACAATCAATTCATATCATTAGCAATATCGAGTAGACGACTTATTTAATCCGATCAAACTAGCGTATTTTTTCAGCGACTCTTACGTTCTCCCATCACTATTATTGTCCTTTGTTATCGTACTCATTTTACTCAGCAACTTTCAAAAAGTCCTTTTTGATCCATTTAATATTTTACAAAGGACTGCTGTGGCAGCCGAGGCTCGCTCGCAAAGCACTTGGGGTCAGGTGGGTAGCAAAAAAGTTGTTAATTTTTATCGCAACTCTAATTCATGGTTCGAAAACCTTCGGCTCGGACCTTATGTCTTCCTTCGACCATCTTCCACTGTATCCAATTGGAAGTATAGAGGTGTGGGTTGCCGTGTTAGCCATGTCGTAAATACGAAAATACAAAGGTAACACCTTGTTGACTAACTGTATAAGGATTAACACAAGCTTTCGTATATCAAGTATTCTTCATCAGGTGCAATGCACCTTTGTATTTTCCAATTGTAAGCTTTCTCTTCCGACTAAAATTCCTTTGTATGGCCATTTGAAGGGAGAGATACGTCCAAGCATGCATCCTACTGAAGAATGGAGAATTTTCGCTTGCCTCGCTTAATCGATTCCAAGACCACCCGATTCTATGCGGTTATAACATCTTCAACGTAGACACTGCATGAATATGATTCTGAAGTTGATCCCCATAAGCTGCTCAGCCCTCAATACTTGAATTACGTACCTATGGCCGATCGCATACTAATACTTTTGTATTAATTGTCCGTTTACACCGTGCGATATAATCTATGCGATATCATAAGACGCGTCGTACAAATGCACTCACGGAGTGGCCTTTTATCCGATTATGTTAACTCGTCGGTGAGTTCAACCCGCACACCTTTCTTTCTCACCTTGGCGGGTCCTCGTACGAAAGGAGTTAACTTCGACGTCCGTGCTTTTTAAGCCTGTGCCACCGTATCTTTATACCATTTTTACTTAAACATTCAGCAATCCCCTACGTAAGATTATTTAAGGACGTGAGTCTCCGTTTCGGTGGACAATTATTTTAAGAATTTCATCAAGTGATATATGAACGTTGTAAATACATTCGCGACTCAAATTAGACGGACGATAACACCGTTCAGAACCACAAAACATTTATCATTACGGCATATAAAGTATAAATAAATCGAATCTTTATTCCGGTCCAAGGTCATTGATGTGTATTGATACAAGTACTCAAACGCCAGAGGGCGCTATTCCTGACGTCCTCGACGTCATTTCTTGAAGCGACATCTCCGCGTGCATGCTGTCGATTTTACTTTTTTATTAATCTCCTATTATTTTATCGTGACATTAATGGAGGTAGCCAATCTGGTTCTATGAATAGCTGGAGAGAAATCTACAGAAAAAACTATATGAGGTCATAGGTCCCGTCACATGCCTTTTTCTGCGCATTTCTCTTGTGCGGTTTCTGACAGCGACACGGACTTAAGTAGACGAGCTTTAAGCAAAGTGAATATGGTATATACGGCTTTTACTATGTCTAAAAACTAGTAAACGACCCACGATGTCGGGTGATCACCAAAGGTGTCAATAAACGCCTAGCAAAAGAGACACATTTCTAAAGAACGAGCTGCACGCGCGTTCGGTGTTGGTAAACGGGCTAAGCCCATTGTTCTGAGGGAACACGTGTGCGAACATGCACCCTCGCCTTATAGCATTTAACAACATCAGCCTGGATGTTAACTTTGACAACCCGACGCATTTGTGTTCCAAACTGTATATATA